>OZ038437.1:20268396-20320470 GCA_964036275.1 Litoditis marina
TTGTATACTGGGTTTCTAGATAACTTACCCTTTTTAGTGACCTTATTTCCAGGTTACCTCAGTACGTACCGGTTGGTAACCTGATGAAAAACCGGTTACCTGTATTTTTTCACGCAAAATGTGGTCTTTACCGTAGTATGAACGGTAACCGGGTTTTTGTTTCAGGTTACTTCCGGGTTACTTCCGGGTTATTTTATAACGTAACCTCAAAAAAGGTCACCAAACAACTGAGACCAGCTGAACAAAAGTTCGTCATTCTATACAGCATAGTCATATCGAAATGTTTAGTGAATTAACGCTATTATGTTCGCTTTTTGTGGGCGAGAATCTATTCTTATTAACAGTATATATGACGGTGCAAACTAAAAATTTGGCAAAATAAAAGTTTATTTACTAAAACTGCGTTTTAAAGGCTTTGTAAAAAACGAGAAAGAAGTTTGAAGCCGGAAAATGCACGGGAAAGAAGTCTGAGCATTTTTGACGTTGGAAAAAGTAATATCCGATGACATTGCACAATAATAAAGAAAAAAACTGATTGGAATGAATAATGGACACACTATAAACGATAATGTGAGAAGCCCGCTTTTGGATGATCCAGTAATGGGCTTCAGGAAAAACCGTGAAGAAACATCGGGCTCTTTGAAGGCCGATAGAAAAACTTAGGCCGAGCCCATTTTTGGATCATCCCAAAACCGGCCATTGAAAAAAAATTATTGCAACAACCATGTGTAAAACACCGCTAACATACATACAAGCATGAATCAAAGTGTATAACACAGCACTGAGACATTGTACACCTCGGTGATTAAAAAAGTGAAAATAGTACTATTCACGAAATCGGTAGTTACTGCAATGTGTACATATACTGCACACAATTATAATATTACAGAAAACATGTATATCCACAACTGCATAACTACCGAAATTGTGTAAACCTTAACCAAACGATTTTCAGCGGATAGCAAAAACAACAACATTTCTCTTAGTTACACAGGGTTCAAAAACCTAGAACAAACGACATCGACTGTAAGTTAGAACTTTCCCAACAAATGAGCAAAAACGAGAACGAGTCATAGTCATTTTTTCTGTCTATTTGGACAAGTTTACTAGGGTATGAACACAGCGAGAATCGACGTGTATATCCTGATTCTGAGTCACTAATTACCACGTACGCTTATAAAAAGTCACTAGCGATCATACACTACCAAGTTCATATAGACTTCATATGAAATCAGCCTTTAATACGCGAGTATATGTGAAACCCGCAGTTTTAAAGGACTCGCGAGATTTTAGAACCAATGAGAGACCCTTGGCGGTGTATGATAGCGATGACACGGTAGTATAGTACACTTGTGAGCTATAGGTGCCAAACTGTCTAAAAATTGATAGAAAACATAGCTAGCTCACTGAATTTTTATCGAATAGAGAGTTTACTGGTCATCTAGCATCGATCTTCAAAAATGGGTGGAATCCATCCTTGGTGGGATTTGGGATATAGAATGGGAACGAAACAAAAATGAACGAAACAAAAATAACACAAATATGCTAATCAACCTGAATTTTATCCTTTTTGCACTTGCATCACCACCGGCCAACTATTCGTGACGGTAAGAGGCGTCCGGAAGGGGAACATATCATCGATGACACTGAAAATGTCTATTGAAAACCGAGAAAACAATTACATATCATCGATGACACTGAAAATGTCTATTGAAAACCGAGAAAACAATTACAATGAAATTATTAGAAAAACATCAGAAATCTCCGTCTTGAATAAAAGCGCGGGAGATCTCGTATTTCTTTAACAAGAGGCGCGAGTAAATATGAGGCACTAGTTTCCAGCGAATTTTTTGTTATATCTTTTTCCCAGCCCAGCGAAAGTACAGGATCTGGATTCAATTTTTGAATGATTTTGGCAAAAATAGACTGCGTTTCTCTTAATTTATGACAATTTCGTCATTTACACTCGCAACTTCATATGGAACCTAAGCGAAATGTAGAATAGGCGAATAAGCGCGAAAAAACTATTTTAAACTCTACAGGCATTTCCCAAAAAAAGGTTACGTATTCATGGAATGTGTCATGAGATAAAACAAATATTATAAAAAAATCACTAACCGAACACATATCGCTTCGGCCGACCGATTGCCATATTCTCCATTGCAAAAATGAAGAAGGGCACTTCATCAATCTGACCTGTAATCAAAACACAATGATGAGAGTCATGAGAACAAAGCACAAAAATACACGATAATGTCATAACGTTCCTGACTAAAAACAAGTTAATAAGTTTACCAGTAATGAGTTAGTTCTATTTTTGAATGAGTTTTGCCCGGTGCCCCGTCGTCCTAGTATGGTGCAAAAAGTAATTGACTAAACACAAGGAATACTGTACGGAAAGAGACATTGCATGCGTGAACATGTGTCTTTATTACTATTTTTAGGTTAAAAAGAGCAAAAATAGAAATACACTATAACATAAAGTAAAAAAAGGCATACACCGTAAAATTTAAAAAATATCTGGTGGCTGACGTGAGGTCTAAAATGGAGTACGCAGGAGGGAACCAGTCATTTTCAAGCGCACGGCGAGCAAATTTTCAAAATAATTTTAATTGTTTTCTTCATTTTTATTTCTTGTTTCATGGTAATTTACTTTATTGTTTCGAATATAAGGCGCTGAAGTTTAGATAATTCGGTGTTTTCAGGCATAAATTGCTCAGAGGGAAGCTATATAAAGGTTCTCAGGAACAAACGAGCGAAAGATTTTTCTATTGCGGTGAGTTCTTCGATATTGGCTTCCGATTCCGTCTTGAAACTGAGCTCTTCATCATATTAGTAGCGACGTTGTTTACACATGGAAATTTCGCCTTCTGATCGCTCACTTTTCTCATTTTAATTTGTTACGTCGTGTTTGGAACCCGATATTGCTGGAGGTTTCTAACAATCAATTTACATCATCAAGTAATTGAAATAATCGAGAGTAATTGCTAGTTTTAATAGGAAACGCTTTTGTGGCTGTTCTTGCGCTGAGCAGAATTGAAGAACCTTTTGACTATGTTTCTGTAAACGCTTTATTTGGAAATTGAACCGTATAGCTTTCTGATTGTTTGAACAAAATTTGAGATGTAATCACATTCCAAATATCGACTTACGTTTTGTGTGCATTAATATCTGATTCTTCCCATGAAACTCAGTGGCATACCGGAAAACGTACTCATCATCTCATCAGCTCAGTTTGCCAACGTAGAACTGTAGCGGGCGTATTCCCACCCTCCGGTCTTTTCCAAACTATGCGTCATTTTTTCTTTTTGTTTCAGGCAGCGAACGTTCTCGGATCATTCGATCAGAGCAGAAGCAGAATAAAGGCTTTTCGATTTCGTCAGCCAGAAACCCACAAAATTCTACGGCTACGCATCTTAGTGACAGGTTTTCATAGTTTACACATTTTCTCCTATTTTGAAGTTCAATCTCACTTAATTTCCAAAGATTTCTTATTGTTGCTCGTATTATTAGTCTTTTAAAGCACACTTCTGAGCATGCACCCGTAAGATTGTCCGGGTAGCCACAAAAATCCGAAATACCGCCTAATTTTCGGCCGAATTCGGCAAAAATTGGCTCATTTTTCATGCAAAACTATAAAATTTCACATTTTCAACGCTAAAAACGGACTACTTTGTGTCGAATAGTCGAACCTTACTGGCGTGTGCTTCTGAGCCCTCCCACGCTTCGAAAGATAAGTTGAGTTTGAACTTCAGAACTTTTTGGAAATGTTTGTTCTCAGATTTAAGTGTTTCTTGACATGTTCTAGTGTTCGATATATAAGAATTGGTTAGAATTTGAATTGTGTTCAACTTGAGACTTGTTAAATATAGTTATTTACCGAAAATGTCTAGGAAAATGACGTTCTAGTGTTGATCTTGACCCGATTCTGATCTACTAACGCGTTTCTGGTGTTTTACACGTTTTCATAACTAAGAATTTTGTAAAAACGGCCATGTCATTATGTTCGATAGATCTTATATGTAACTAAAGTTTTCTGTTTCTCTCGTTCCGCAGTTACATGTGAAAAATTACAAGTTTTCTACATTGAACTACTCGCCTAAATTTGGATCATCCAAAAATGGGCTGCGCCCGTTTCTGTTGTGCGGCCCCAAGAAGGCCGCTTATTTTTCTCGGCTTCTCATCTATGTCTATATTTTGATCCACTCAATGCCTATTTTCGGATGATCCAATAATGGTCCATTTATTGTTTTTCTCTGTTATACCTGTTTTACAATGGAATGAATGAATTGATGTCAATTATCCCTCCTGTAAAATGGAATTGAATGTTGTGACACGAATTGAAGTGAAACGTACAGAATTAAACACGGTTTAGTGAAAAAACCTAATTTTCATCAATACAACAAATTTTGATGCATTTTGCCAAATTTTTAGTTTGCACCGTCTTATATACTACTCTTATTAGTGTTATAGCAATGTTGTTTTGGTTTATTACACAAGCTACATTTGAATTCATTTTCCATTTGAAGTACAAACAAGTTGAAAGGAAATATAAGAATAAACAGAACAGAACTTACTTGATTTATGAGACTGAGATAATTGTTTTCCATGTATCTCTTATACGCGCCTCTAACGTCGTCTGGAAATAGATGAAAATTTTGTAAACAAGTTATGATTGTCTAAATTAACTCAAAAACTTGGGGATATAGTCAAAGCATACAAAGCACACCTAAATAGATGTATTTGATGAGTTTTGGTTTGGAAAGAGATAATTATTGTCACCCACCAGTAGAAAATGTCTTCTTCACATAGTTGGTTATCAATTGTTGCTCTGAAAAAAAAGTTTCATATAAATTAGAAAAGTAACATTTAAGTTTATGCTTGAATTAGTGAAATCATCGTGGTTTCGCATATGCATATTGAATAAACTAGTTAGTTAACACCCAGTTTTATAGTAAAAATACATTGTTTCTAGAGCTTCTCCAAGCAATTGAAAAAAGGCTGTTTGCAATTAAATTTCCATAAAGAGGAACCTCCATTATCGTTTCTATGTGTTTTTTTTTATTTTTCCTGGCTCATAGCTAATTCTAGTCTCACTTTAATTCGCATAATAGTTATTGAACTGAATGACTCACTGAATTCCAGAGAGCAAGAGTGGTTTCCCCGTACACGAGGGACGGGACAATTGGAGTAATGGGAGAGACACTTGCAGCCATAGATATACCCAACTGTGACAATGACATTATTATGCAGATTCGAACAAAAGGATCTTTTCTAAGGAGTGAACTTGGACGGAGAAATGTTCGTGTAGAAACTCATAATTTGTAATTAATGTCGTTCGAGTTGCAAAATTAATTTTCTTCTAACAAAGTTCATTATGGCTGAAACTCACGAATTGGTGATCATGATTTTGTCGTGTCAGTTCAAATAACGCAATCAACAATGTTTTTGAAATCTCTAAATTCAAATGTCATTCACGTTTGGACAAGTTAGGATCGTCATGGAATTGTGTTCGAAAAAGCAATGTTTGACTGGAAAAAAGTATTACGTTTGGGTAATGTTCTGTAAGTTTTTTGTATTTGTTGTTCAAACCGAAATAATTATAAGTTTTCTTCCACAAAGTGTGCCAGTGCCCAAAAAAAACAAATTTCAAAGAAAGTTGTGTTTTTCATTTTGAGGAAAATTAAAAATGCTGCTCGAATGAATACTCACTATCAGTTTCGGAGATTCTGGTTTCGCATTTCACACAAATCTTCCAAATTCCCATCAAATGATCGCATTCATCTACATTGAGCTCAGCCATTTTGAGCGAATTTTCACCTGAAGATATATAAACCTGAAAATATCTTTATTAGTTCAAAAAACAGTTAGACAGATAGCGTAAATTGATATGCCAATAAATATCATGGTTATTTCAGGTCAGAAGATCTCTGAATTCAGGTTCGATCGTGCAAACGGACCACTGGAACCAAGTGAAGAACACTCAAATCATATACAAATAAATTCGTCAGGCAGGTGTAGCAACTGACCTGAACCAACCTAAAATTAAAATTCAATTAGTATCAAATTAACACTAAAAAAACAACAACCGGAGAAATTAAAGAGTAGCCGGTTTTTTCTTCTGGACATTGTCTCGGTTGTCAACCTTGGAACGAACAAAAAATGTGATGACACAAAAAATTGGGTTAGATGTGAAATTTGCTCGGCTTATTATGCTGCTCAAAAAGTGATGCTGTTTTCAGCAAATGAGAAAACTTTGAGAGCAAATCGATGCATTGTCGATTGGGTTATGAAAGACAAGGGCGAAGCTGATAGTAACTGAAAACTGATAAGAACAACTAAACGGAGAGTTTTATTAGGCCACAATCGACAATGATTCATTCTTTTTCAAATTTATAAAACATGTTCCCGCTAGGAAGGTCTATATTGTGGTATGCAAATACAAAGAAATGAATTTTTCTCAAATCGAAGTTGGAAGTTACGTTATCACCTGCATAACGTGGATTTTTATTTGAAACTGGAACTGTGAAAGTAAGAGATTGAGATCAAATTGTAAACAAATGAAAAAAGAGAATGGTTTAACGAAACTATTGAGAAAACCACATGGTTGTAACGATCTAAAATGTGAATGAAAAGTAGAGAATGCGCAGCTATAGGTTTTCAATCGAAAGTCCGAAAACAAGATTGAGGGGTAAAGCAAAAAATATCAAAACTCAAATCAATTATAGAACGATTGTAAAACGATTTTCGGCTCCAAATAGATAGTTATTTGAAGAGTCGATCTCAAACTATGTAAAACGGAGTTATACTTCAGTCCAGAATCTTGACATCCTTGTTTTTCCTGTTCGAAGAAGAAGTCGGAAGTTGAAATTTGACTGCATTTAGGTCGTTCAATGCACACTGAAGTAAGAGGCCAACAGAAGTGGTTGTATTTTACTAGTTTCACAATTCTAAAGACTGTTTTGATCGAATTAACCTGAATTTTAGTAATTTTAGCAGATCGCGAGAAGAATTGCCAATTCTACGCACAAGTAATGTGAAACACACGATGAAGTGTGTAACAGTCTGTTTAAAGGAGGACAGAATCGAATGTGCGATTCCATGACACGCGCTCCAATCCAACATTTCATGACACGCGCTCCAATGCGAATAAACGCACTTCAATGCGAATATGGCAGAGGCAGATTGGATTACGCGACAAATCCCCCCCGCGTCGCGGTCGGACAATTCCCCCCTCTCTCGGACAACTCCCCCTCAACCTATTTTACACTAGTTATGGTCATTTTTCGAAGTTAACTTATCTTATTCAAGAAGATATAGTTTATAATAGCTCTATAAGATGATTAGCATTCGTGGACCTAGTGTAGTCATTATTATTAGCCGAAAAATGACATGAAACAGTATTTAACCAAAGTCCACAGAATAACGTAAGTTTTTAACCTCAACTCAAAGATAAAAGTGAAGTTTTCGTGTTGA
Source organism: Litoditis marina (assembly GCA_964036275.1). Classification (NCBI taxonomy): domain Eukaryota; kingdom Metazoa; phylum Nematoda; class Chromadorea; order Rhabditida; family Rhabditidae; genus Litoditis; species Litoditis marina. The sequence continues at coordinate 20,275,873 of OZ038437.1, forward strand.
AAATCTTCATATACATGCTTACTTACAGGGTAAGTCAGCACGTAATGAAATTCAAAGCATGTTCGATTAACAGCCAGATTTTAGAGAAAAATTAGAGGGGGGAGTTGTCCGCGCAGAGGGGGGAATTGTCCGACCGCAACGCGGCGGGGGGGGGGATTTGTCCGTAAACCGGCAGATTGTTTTTCGGTGGCTGACTGTTTTTCGAAATTTTTCTTCAATATTCCGTATTTCTTTCATTTTTTTTGAATTTATCTACGTTTTCTTTGTATTCCATGTGTAAGTACGTTGTGAATGATTCACCTGGTTGTGCGCACAATGAAAAATAGGTTCTGTCTAACAAAAAAAAACAGCTGATTTTAAATTTCGACCTTTTTCGGCGGTAATTTCCGGATAGGTTTATTCGGATTCTCTCATTTTGTTATCTTTTTCTGCAGTTCCGGTGTTGCTCCATGATTGTCGGCGTTCTGTGTTTTTCACAGTTATTGAGAATTACCAATTCAGTGCTATTTTCAGACTCCAGCCCTATAAACGATCGTCCTCGCCCTGTACGAGAACAAATTTGGTATGAGTGTAATCTCGTTATCGATGCCGATGCATATTGTTTCTCACTTCTATAATCCGCTCAGGTTAGTTTGAAATGCATGCATGTCTTCTTTATTTCTGATTTCTGATTCTTTTTTCAAACCCAAAGTTTATCCATTTCCGTAGTACGTCCAAAAGAGGAATTCGTATGTATTTTTCATAATTTCCCCCGGAAACTGAGCAAAGCAGTCAACAAAACCGCCGACTTAATGTGACTAGTTCGCGAAAATAACCCCGTTTTCAAAAAAACCCTATGCAATAATTTTTTGGTGAAAGAAACTGGGCTCTTTTGAATTTGAATAGTATGGGAGTTCATGAATAATTGAGTGGTTTTGACTATAATGTTTCGACTTATGGACTATCCGCTAACACCAATACTGAGCTCATTTGTTCGATAAACCTGTCTTCAGCGGCAATTTCTTTATCTGACCCTAACCGTTCGTATTTCGTTATGATAACCGTATGTTCACATCTGAGTACGAAATCCATTGGTAACCTAATATTGGGGACCCGTCACTGTTCGGCTATCATTCAATACCCAAAATTTTGGGTTCACCGTTACCTGTTTTTGTTTGTGTTTAGGTTACTTTTAGATCATGTGATCAGGTACCTTGTTATCTATTTGTGGGGCTATTTGTAGAATCAGTCGTTTAGCCGTGTAGTGGAACGAGCATCAAGTTATTACTTTCTTCAGTCCAGTGTCACGATCACGAACAGGAAGCATATTTATTAAACACATAATGATGCATGCTAATTTATTATTTGATTCATTCGATTCCAGATTCTCTCACTACAGAGTAGTAGAAAGTGTAAGAGGACCCTGTGCCTGGACGTGAAATGAATCTTATTCCACTACTACTTATTATACACTGGAATATTATAAATGGTCATTTTATGCGAAATGTCAAATGTTAGTCAATTCATTGCCATGTTGGATTTGTATGCTTTGCATTGTAAGTAGAGAAATGTTTTCTCGTTCAGGGCGAAAAAGTAGCCTGTTTTCAGTTTTTACACTATACACTTCTTTTCAGGTTGTTTGCATTTTTCTTTGCTGTGCGGTTATTCTATTGGCTCATATTCAAATGACCTCCGTTGTTGCTGTAACAGTAATCCTTTTCTCTCTTTAGGTTAGTCTAAATATTATGTTTTATTCGGTACATCTCATACCCCACCAAGGGTCTCATATTTATCTCAAAATATCTTGAGCTCTCCATAATTTGGCGAATTCTACAACTGACCAGATTTTTAGGTGACCTGACCGTTTTTGGTAGCCTGTTTTTTGGTCCGCTACCCTCTGTAAAACTGCGGTTTTTGCCTATATTTCGCTCATTCACTTCCCTACCTTTTACATAAATTGTTTCATGACCTTCTATTCCAATAGAGCAATAGTAGTTCTTCTCTCATGATTCTGATGGAAAATTGGAAATTTGTTTTGAGACAGCGAGGGGCCTTTGTTTCTATCAAAAAGGTAATCATAGTTTAGGAGAACAATGTCGGGTTAGTCAGAGACAATCATAAACACGTAAACTGGGCCTCGTTTCTGGCGAAGATTTTATAATACATTATGTGCATTTATTTTAGGGTTCCATGTTCCATCTGTCTACGGTGCACTTCACATGGAATCATGTTGCTGGGTGGCGGGTAAATTATGCGTGTATAATTATTGTATTTACAGCATAACAGTGTCTGTCCCGTTGCTTCGACGTCGTTATTTTCCGATACGAATAAGATATGGCGAATACCAAGGTAAACAATATAATTGTTTAGAAATTTGAAAATGTTTTCTTTTGATTTCAGTCTTTCTCATTTGATTATTGACCAAATTGCTGTCGTTTTTTTTCATTTTCTGATTATTCACACCAATGTACTGGAGTATATGAACAACTTAGAAGAAATCTATTCCTTTATTGGAATTTGGAATTATTCATCCAGTTTGTCTCTACTCTATCTCTAGTAATTGTGCTATTGGGGTGTTTACATACTAGCGTGAAGTATAGAAAGGTTCGTTTTTGTTCTGAAGCGTCACGTGGTACTGTTACGAGCCGTGTCAAATAAGTAATAATATTATATGGAGAGCTTATGTATTTTAGGATTTCATTATCAGAGCCACTGGAGGAGAGCTCATCTCATTCTCGAGTTACTGTGTGCCATGTTCTACGGCTGGCGACAATCATTGGATTCCTTTCGGATTTGGTATATTCCTTCATTATTGTGAAATAAAACGTATACAAGTTTGAATTCATTCATAGTTTTATTTGGCTTTGTACGGTCCTCGACAATTCTACCATTCTAATTTTGTATTGTACGTATTGTATATACTTGTAGCAGAATTTGAATATAAGAAAAACACACTTTTTTGTTCATGCTCTTCTGTAAATAATTGTTCATTTATCATCTCATTTCGAAACGATGGATACAGATACCCCCGAGTGACCGTTTCATGGATTTTATACTTGTAGTTTTGAAATACTCTCGCAGTTTTGTTGCTTTTAGGCAATGAGATGTACGAAGTTGATATTTTATATAAAATGTATATTTTGTTTATGTAAAAGTAAATTTTGTAGATGTTAACTTTTCCGGCAGGGATAATTACATAATGTTCATAAGCTCGAAAATGTGTGTCTATGATATGAGACCAAACTACAACGGTCGCCAATTTGGCAATACTCCAAGCCTTCCTCTGCGTGTCTGACTTAGGGGTAGATTAAACTAAATAATAAAAATAGAACTTAATAGTTATAATCTAAAAAAGATATTGGTATAGACCGACTTGTCTCAATTTTCTCTATTATTTGAACATTCAATTCTGCCCCCCTTTAACCCTGGGTGATTTCGTTCGAATCGCCCCATAGCAGTTCGCTCTTGTCAGACATAAGTTTTCTACTATTTTCGACAGAAAAGTTTTCGGAATTGGTTGCCTCAATAATAATAGGTTTATTCCACGAAAATAACACACATGTTATCAAATCAATATCCACGGGAATGACCTTAGAACCCCAAAGGGACGGGGTTATAACCCTCGGGTCTTCTGAAATGGGGAGCGGGTTCGGATTTCAGGTGATTCTCGCGTACTTTACTGTAAGGAAAGAGGCACATTAGGATATAAAACAGAAACATCAATGCAATCTAGGTGTGTTTTGAATTGATCTATGCCTTTTACTTTAATCGAGTGGTACTCAGAAATTCATGAAACATTCTAAACACTAATATTGGCATGAACTGTTTGTATATATTTATTCAACCCTGAACACTTAAATTAGTCACAAACACACATCTTATCACAGTGAACTGACTAGAAAACGCAACACATAAAATAATACAGTGAATGAAAACGATTACGATTTTACTAATCTCACTACTAGGAACAGAAACGCTGAAATTGCTCATCTAGAATGATGAAATACGACAAATCATATACATTTAGGTTATCTACAAACAAATTAAAGTTAAATTAAGCCACGCCCCCAAATTTTTGGCTGTCGCTGCTATTGAAAAGGACGTATACGAATGATTGCTGAGTTACTTTAATTTCAAGCATCACAGTGTGAAACAAACAAGAACACTTTGAGTTTTGCCGGAGTGGTTGTAATGGATCGATGAGCGATGACAAAAAAAACTATGCCCCGCCCCTTCTCTTAAAGGGGACGTTGCGGGAGAGGATCGGATCTATATGGTCGAATGGAAGTGTCCTCGTAGCCCTCTTTTGCCCAATGCGCCTGGTCAGAAGAAGTGAAGAGACAGAAAATTATATTCGTCACTATCAGAATACCACCGTGCACCAGGAAGAGCACCGACCACGACGCTGCAAGTGAGATTGTAGTTTGTAGTTTGATACTGTGGTCACGTGGGACATGGATGAACGTTAGCAAGTTGGTCACAACTCCACAATCTGATGTTTTTCTCTCGTTGGTCAGATTTGGTTCTCAAATTTACTCTAAGCTTTTTCATAAAATGAAGAAACCGCGCGTTTCGGATAATTCAATGATTGCAATATGAGATGAAAACCCGTATCAAAACACGTATCCCTATTTGAGAACAGGACGGTAAACTACTTAGAAGACCTAATTCCTCTTTTGTATGCGATAGAACGATAGGAAAACAAAGCCACAGTGCGTGCCAAATTTATAAAAGAGCCGCCTCATGTGGGACTCGAACCGGGCTCAAAAGTTTGGGAGGAGCGAACGCTAACCATTACACCAACTGGGATACAGGCAGCGCGGACGGATCGAACATTTGTGTTCTTACACAGCGCAAAGTGAGATACACAGTACTCCCCCGCCTTTCTGTAAGCGACGACTAAATCCAACAATTGATGAATAATTGATGGATGATGAACGTACTGTATTCGTTGTTCTTGGCGATGAGTACATTGAGAAGGGAAGTGAGGAACATGGATGCCATATTGACGAGGCTGAGGTTCAACAGAAGGAAGAGGTGGTACTCCCCCGAAAGGAGCTGCACCATCCGGAAGAAGCCGCACGAACAGAAACCCAGCAGGGACGAGGCAACTATGTAGAGGGCCTTGAAAAAACACGTTAGATCACGTGTTGGAAACATGATGAATGAGTGTAAAATACGTTTCGGTTTGTATAATCTTGAATAAATCTGTCTATCCATTCTTGAATGTCTATAACTCGTACCGTAACGGAAGCGGGCTGTGTGTCGGCGTCGAACAGTCCAATCAGCATGAAAAGAACTCCCGGCAACACGGTCCCCAACGTATTGAACACACGCATTTTGTTGGCCACCGTGTTCCTGGAATTGTTGTTGTTGTTTATTTGTTATTTGTTTACTTAAAGAAGGACGAGTATGTCGTCCAATCGCAACGCTTCAATCCATCAAACTGCAAGACATTTTTCAATTTCAGTTCAAAGGACCGTTGACACGGGATTTGTCCACATGATCGTTTTTCTTAAAAAAACAAAAATCAAGTTTGTAAAATAAAAAAGTGTATTCTTGTCCATTCAGAACACGTAATGATAAAATAGGCGATGGTAATTATTTGAGTTTTCAAATACCTATAATTCATTTACCACAAAGTTATATTCAAATACATTATTTGTTTTCATCTTAAGATTGAAACAAAAAGTAAGTAAAATATATTCGACTTCAAGAATGTACAAAGAGATGCATAGTTATGTCGAAAAAATTTTCAACTTTCTTAGATGAACTAATGGTTTTCATATACCTGCATCCTATTGCCTATAAAGTTAGATTTAAAAAAATAGTTGTGTCTTTCTTTTCTATGTATTACATTCCGTAGTGATCGCACGAAAAAACACAAAAAGCTGTAGGAGTTTTTCTATATACTGTCGAAGTTAAGAAGACATATTCACTTATTCAGAAAAACGCGACCAAACGTACAAATAAATTGAAACTGACGCCAATCTTGGGAACAGTCCATAGCACAAAAAGCTGATCAGGAGATTGCAAAAAGGCGGAATCATTAACATGAAACCGGTGGATACTTGCGAGTGGCCAACTACCTGCAAAAGTTTTCATTCTATTAATTGAACTACTTTTAAATATCACCTATTCTCAGTTTTCTATGCTCCTTGGTAGAGAATTGGACTGACATAATCATGTGATACACAAAATTAGTGCTTCTAGGAGCAGCTCCTGAGCCTTTTCTCTCCTGACGAGGTTGTTTCTGATGGTTTTCACAACTACGCTATTTAAAAACAGGATTTATAGGCTACTTTTTGTTACAATCCATTCATGACCTATGTAACTTTAATTCCATTGTTGATGATGTCTACATAGATAATGAGTTATTATTATCTTCATTTCTGTCAAGGTATATTTGAAACTTGGAGGAAAAACTGAAATGGCTGCATATTCTCTCTTTTATATGGCCCCCAGTTTGAACTATACGCAGTTTGAACTATACCTTATCCAAAAACGTCGGTCCGAACTGTAGATATAGTTGGAGTGCTGTGAAGTATCCGAACGCACCCAGGAAACTCGACCAAACTTTCACGTCCTGAAAAACGAATGATAGAAAGATGTCTTTTTAGTGAAATATCATTATTTTCCTCAAAGAAGGACGATTATGTGGTCCAATCGCAACGCTTCAGTCCTTTAAATTGCGATACATTTTTCAATTACAGCTTAAATGACCGTTGACACGGGATTAGTCCACGTAATCGGCCTGCTTTAAGTTTTTATTATTTCACTACACTCGCAGTAGTATAAGTGACAAACACGTATAAACTTATGAGCGATCACAGAAGTTATAGAAATAAGTCGGTTGATTGACTGCTATAAACTTTGTAAATTAATATTTTTTCAGATGAGCAAACCTGATAGATGGATAGATATGGGAGATGCAGGTTCAGTAGTCTAGAACGGGATCTCTCATAGTTGCACAGAGCCTGCAAGAAGTACTCTGTGAAAACAGTGCGCCTGAGAAAGTACAATGTGTTATTTGTACTGTAGATATAGTCGTCATCTTTCCTACTGAGACGCATACAGTACACTTTCGAATTTCCCAATTGTTGTTTTCCAATGAAAACTTCAACTTTATCAAATGATAGCTCGAACATTTTTTTTATAGGTGATCGGATTCGAGTGCAAAAATTGTAAACAATTTTGATAATATTAGCGTCACTAAAACAGGCTTGAAGTTTTGTTATCTTACTGTAGGAGTCTCACAAGGAATGAAAAAGACTATACAAACATGTTACTGTGCGTACGTTCCGCCACAGTCAAAACATAGGTATTCTGAGAGTTTTTCTCAATCACTGTAGCTCTTATCAAGTGGTGGAAGACAGCGTTTCATGCACGCCGCCAAAGTTCAGAAGAAAGAAAACGACGGGTTTCTACTTCTATCCCTTGCTAAAGTACCCTACAATGACATCCTGATACCGTACCCCTACCGTACTCACATCCATGATACCGTACTCGGAGGCCTTGTCCTTGAACTCCTCATCGAAGTGAATACACAGAAATATGACGTAGACTATGAACGTGAAGATGGCTGGTCCGTAATGGGCAGAGTGCCAACCGAGAGAGGACCAGGCCAAGAGACCGCAGATGGGGAAAGTAAAGAACGCAGCGATCTACAATCAATCGATAATTTAGGATGATCTCTCTCTTCATCTAATCGATATTTCAATGTGACAACTAAAGAACGCATCGATCTACGATCAATCGAATCAGGATGATCTCTCAATCGATGGATATTGTAGTTTGTTCTCTATATTGTATCATTGATACACAATTCTAGAAAAACACCAAATATTCACAAATTCATGTGTTTGATTGAGAGGATGTTTCGCGAACGTTGCTATGAGCCAACGCAGACTTCAATGAAGAGCTCTTGACCTACGTCTAAATTGCGTATTTCCTTGTTCTCAAGAAATAGAAAAAGACTACGCAGTATAGGCTTTGGGATAATCCTCATTTCCGAACTACATGATCACAAATTCATGATATACCTGCAGATAAGCGAATACAATGGTAGGAATCGCACTGTGGTTGAATGGCAGAAAAACCGACAGTTTGCACGCATAGGGTACGATTGCCGCCAACGCGAATCCTGTAATAAGATTATGGTATAGTCGTCGCCAACGGAAAGGCGGAAGTGGACTGTATATCTCACTTTCAGCTGTGTACGAGTGTACGCAGACATGCCACCGATTCCAAAGCTTGTCGGTTATGTGCATCAATAGCGCAGTGGTTATAGCGCCCTGCTACGAAAAATTTGCTTGCAGGTTCGATTTCCGCGAGAGACAAAAGTTTATAAATTTGGCACCCACTATAGTTGAGTATTTTAGCAGTGCCCGATGTTAATGTAATCAACTATTGGGCGGCGTAGCAATCCCTCAAAAACGTCATGAGATACCTTATGAGCACTATCTCAGAAACATCTAATGAGATTATTGATTTCTATGCTACAATATTGACAGTTCACGTGTATGGCTCATGAAGTTTCTCATGAGAAACTCATATGAACCTCTCGTGAGGTTGGAGGGATTGCTACGGCGCCTGAAAGCGAGAGAGCGCTTTGGAATTGTGAGAGGTATACTTGTGTTTTAGTGAAGCTCTGGTACGTATGCTAGAAAATCCCGGCACCTTCATCCCATCCTGCGTCTTCTTAAACGTACGCCATTTCCCTGATCTCACGAAGAGAAATAGTGAGTCAGAGCGAGAGACGCAGGATGGGATGTAGGTGCTGGGATCTTCTAGCATACGTACTTAGGCAATCATTTTGTCGTCCTTTTGAGGTGCTTCCGAGCACTGCTGCGATTCTCTTCGTAAACATTGCGTTTTCTATATATCGGCTCAAGTGTTTCACAGATGAAACTACAAACTATTCATAGGTGAAAAGTCACGGGCCTAAAAAGTTCCTTTTAGACCCGCGATTTTCGTAACCGAAATCACCTTATTAGGCCCAAAGGGTCGCGTAGAATGACATTTTTCGTCTCAAATACTAAATTTAGTTTCTTTTTCTTGCTCCCCCTAGCGTACATACTCGGAAAATGAAAGAAAATGAAGAGTGAGGCAACACAATTGTATGATAAAAGCGTGGTCGTTACCAGATTCGCGGCCCTTCCAGGGCCTTATGGGCCCGCTCTCACTCGATCAATCAAAATCTCCCTTTTAGGGCCTAATAGTCCCTTGACTTTTCACCTGAGCACGTACCTTGAAACAGTCTGATCAGAATGGCGAGAACAAATGTCTTTGCTCCGACGCAAATCGGGAGAAGAACCGACGGAATAATCGATATCAGCGCACAGGCGGCGAAGGTTCGTCTGCAAACAACTATGACGTCATCTGGGAGGAGTACGGTAGCTGTGGGTGCTACTGTGTTCCGAGGTGGATATATCACGTACCATTGTTGTAATTAATTTCTAACGTTATCTAATTGGAGTACGGTAACTGTGGATTTCACGGTGTGCCTATCGCGAATGGTTTTATTCCTTAGTCGACGTAATAAAGTGGGCTAGTGGTGGTAGAAATGTGCATCGTGCAACACTGTGATTCGCGAAAATTTGTCAGCTGCGGAAGAAGCCTCTTATCTCTTGTTGAAAGCGCTGTAACAAACTCAATATGTTTATGATAGTCATATTTTGTACACATTAGCCACTATATCAAGTACATATCAAGTACAATATTAGTATTGTACCCCTGTTTTGTTGCGATTACGAGAAGTGGTACGACCAACGAAATTATGGCTGCTGTGGTTGTGACTTCACATCCAGCACAAACAAGAAGCGGAATTGAATCTCAGTAAAGTTATTTATTCTGCTGTGTAAAAGGTGGTATCCAATCCTACCCACTATAACAATAGGAATCTGATGTTTTGTGAGTTAAAATGAACCCTCCTAAACTCACAAAACAACCAAAATAACCCCCACCCCCCACCAAACAAACCGGAATAACCAGAATAACTCCCCTAAAACAATAGCAATCTGGTGTTTTGTGCGTTAAAACCAAGCCGGCTAACGCAATAAAACAGCCAAACTATAGTTCATTCCATTCTCACTGAGACCCATTGGCATCGTGCCAAGATTTTCGGATGACTATTTCTTAGAGGAGACGTGAGTATCCTAGAGTGAGTATCCTAGAGTAATTTTTCTATTTACACGTTCTTATGGAACTGATCAATCGCTAACAGAGATTTTCAATTTGTTGAAAAACTTCAAAGTGGTGAAAAACAGCCTGGAATATTCATTGGCACGCTGCCAAGTGTCAGTGGGAATGACCGGAACTATAACTCCCCCCCCCTCCTGAAACAATAGGAGTTCGATGTTTTGCAGGGACACGTGCCTATTCGTCTACCTCACAAAACGAGCTGGGATCGCGGCCGAATTAGGCTCAGATTAACTTTCAAACAATGAAAAATCGAACCATCGACTACAGAAAAGTTCGAATAACCCGGATTGCGAAAAAATTGAACACCGAACTGTAAGGATGATGAATTGTCCACGTTTTTCCACGTAACAATTGTTCGTGAAACGTGGAAAGTGGCATACAATAAACATGAATACTGTTAGTCAATTGTACATCACGTCAAACATGTTAAACACAACAGAACTCAGGAACGTGCAATGAAAAAGTGCACTCTGCCTCATTACAATGCTTACTTTACTTTACTTTTTTTATATTTTTGAACTCTGAAACGTATAAAGTTAGTTGTAAATCTCACCTGAATCCCATCATATTGTATATAAATGCCATTGGGAAGAACGCAATCAGACCCCCGATAGGAACTACAGTAATCAACGACTCCTGCGAATCAAACATGGATCAGATATTGATCAGGCAAGAACTATCGAACATATTCAATCGATAACTCTAATAATAAATATTTAAAAAAGTATTTGAGTTACATGTGTGAACAGGTGTGAATAAATGAAAATAGAAAAGAAAACAATATTCGGTGTTTTTAATTTCTGCTGTGTATCAACCCATTTGATCTAACCGACTACCTTCTGAGGATTGGACAGAAATCGATGTATTTGTACTGTAATGTTGACTCTTCCTTCCGCGAAATCTCGGTAGTCGGATACATTGTAAACTGGAAAATAACGTTACGATATTACGGAAACTTTGATAATAGTTGTAGACTGTATTCGAGCAAGAATATATTTTTGTCTCATGTTTCTGAACTCGCTATAAGCAATACATCGTTTTTTTTATTTCAACAGTAAAAGTATGATAAAGCCGTCAGATCGTAATCTAGCCTGTACTTGAACTGTACATTTTTTTATGGATTTTTGACGTTTTTGTTGTTTGATCGCAATACATTTCAGTCGGAATATGAAACTTGTGCTGTGTGTGGACACCAAACTACAATAAATTTGTCCATCCTCAATATGGAGAGCGACAAAACCTTCGTTTTAATTTGAGGAACGACCACCGAAAAACAACGAAATCAAACTAAATAAACAGCCTAGTCAAAAAACATAAACTCAGAAAATTATCAGCCAATCGGCCAGCCACTTTTGCAGCGGCTTTGACGAGAGAGTGTGCAGGTCGAAGAGACGCAGATGTCTGCGGTTTCATTGACCTCCACACTCTCTCGCCTTTGTAGCTGGCCAATCGTACTGAGTGCCGAACAGGCCTGCTTGGAAAGCCCCATAACTCACAATCCTCCGTCGAGTCATTCCCATACGAGTGTAGACTCGTGAGAGAAATATGGTAGGCGAGAATATTAGAATATAGACAGCAGATGCAAATTGTACACAGAAATAGAAAAAACAGGGGGATCTGAGAAGAAGACGTTTATTGAGAAACAGTTCTCGACATGAATCAATTCAGAAAAAGTTGAAAAGTTCAACCAAAATTATGTATTACGTGATGGAGGTAATTGAAATGCAAAAACATGTGGACCTATCTCGTGTCAACGGTCCTTTAAACTGTAATTGAAGAATGTATTGCAGCTTAAAGGACTAAAGGGTTGAGATTGGACCACATCATCGTCCTTCTTCAACTAAAAACCAACCTTATAGTTTGTGGTGAAATTTTGGAACTGATCGACTGAAAAAACATCAGAAACAAGTTTTAGACAAATTCCTGACTCACGTGTACTGGTTCAGCAGCTTTCTCGGAAATTTTTGTTTCTGACACATCAGAAACTTTTCCGGACATTTCTCGAATATGAGTTGTTCAACTTTTTGAAGAATACTCTGCAAAAAACGGTAATGACCAGAATATTCAGAACTTCTTATGTGAAATGAGATGAATATAACCTAACAAGTAAATTAGATTATTTGTTGATCTGTAAGAATTTAAATGTGTTTAAAGAAGGACGATTGTGTGGACCAATTCCGACGCTTCGGTCCTTTAAACTGCAACACAGTTTTCGATTGCAGTTTAAAGGACCGATGTAACGGGATTGGTCCACATAATGACATAATTCTCCAACTTCAACAATCGGGACAGGAACTATGAACGCAAAAGCAAAATCAAACAATGTTGACTTATTTCACTTCAAATCAATTATCTGATATAGGAAAGAGTTTATGTGTACTTTGATCTTATCGCACGCCATAGTTTCCAAAGTCGGAAAGAAAAATAACCTGGCGGCATAGCAAACCTTCAAAAATCTCGCGAGATACCTCATGAGCTATTCGTGTGAGCTTCTCATGAAATTCTATTGATTGCTATGCTACAATATTGGGAGTTCATGAGTAGCTCATGAGGTATCTCATGAGAAACTCATATGAACTTCTCATGAGATTGGAGGGATTGCTACGCCGCCTGACCAACTGACTACATACACAGTGAGACAGGGAAACACACACTAGAAATAAATTGCACAGTCACGTGAAGTTAGCATTCTAGTGACGCATCGTGCACTTTGTCATTGCACGTTTCTGAGTTTTGCTGTGTTTAACATTTTTTACGTAACTGTACATTTGCCTAACAGTACATAACATCTTCTTCAATGGAGGGAACCCTATACGTTCAGGTGAGATATACAAGAACATTTACCGTATTCAACATAAACGAGATGGTGACAGACTGTTGAATCAACATGTCATCAAAATGGCCTATTATTATTGAGAAACGACACCGTTCTCTGTCAAACATTATGTTTATGAAGAGATTTTGCATTAATAGATTGTCATGTACTGGTATTCCGAGACAGGAAACACAACGACACGTGACACCGTTGCAACGAAATCAGATTTACAGGGCGGCGCAGCAAACCGGCCAATCTCATGAGAAGTTCATATGAGTTTTTCATCAAATTCTCATGAACACCTGAACTACGGGTGAACTTCCAAAGTTATAGCATATGAGAATGTTATAGCATATGAGAATGAGAATGAAGTTCGTGAGACACTGCTCGCGAGATATCTCATGAGGTTTTTGAGAAAAATGCGACCGCGTGGGGAGGAACTTCATCTTTTTTTGCCGTTTCGTCTCGATTCACGTCATAAATCACGAATTTCGACGGAAACAGAGAGATCAAACAACAAACATAGACCCCTATAAACCGACTGTCTCTACGCGGAATCGAACGCGGCCCGACAGTATTGGAAACTCATAGGTGTAATTAAACGACTTCATTTTCAAGTGGTTTTGTAAAGATGGTACAAAAAATTACTAGAAAAAGGCAGTAACTCTGATAAACTATCGCAAACAAACGACTGGTTGGTTTCCTGTACAAAATCCATAATTCACCGTTTAACAACAAAAGTGAGATCTTTCAAGAACAGCTACTGAACTTGCTACAGAAGTTGGCTGATCGAAGATTCCAATAAACCATCAAAAATCAACAAACTTCAGAGCTGCAAACACGTGAACATTGAAACTGAGTCGGAAAAAATCTTGAATCCAAACTACCAAAGGGAGTGGAGAGTGAGCCTCATTTAGTGTTGTCATTTTGTGAGCATTCACTACAATTTCACGTTAGCATGTCACCTTTTACTATAAAAATGGGACCAATCAAGACGTTCAATGTCAATGAACTATACCCAATTGTTTTCTGACCATTCCGAAACTTTTATGAACTTGTTACAATAGAACAATAGACTCTATACCGAGAAACGGTACGAGTAATTAATCGCCAATAATAAACTTCTGGTTCCAGAACAAAACAGAAAACAACCGAGACTTTGCGAGTCAAAATAGAAAACTCTTAGTTACGAACTGCCAGAGGGGTTGAAAGTGAGGCCCCATTTAGTGTTGGTGGATGAGCGTTTGTAACCGGTTATTTAAACTCGCGCCCATTTTCATTCGAACAATCCGATTGCGCAACTCGTAATGATATTTTCGGCATAAATACACAGCGGAAAGCAGAGATCGCGCCGGGATTAATGGGGTTGTAACCTATGAAAAAAGAGGGTGCGGGAGTATCCCGGCGAACACATCAAAATTATGTATTTCTCATCTCATAGACTTGAAGTAAATTAAGCAGTCACGTAAAATTATGTTTGACATGTTTCACGTGATTGTGCATTTGACTAACAGTAAATACATGAACTTTGTTGAATGTATGAACTTGAAAGTAGGAATCCGGAGCCCAAATCCAAAACACACTGTTTTCTCATATACTAGAAGTAAATTGAATAGTCACTTAGAATTATCATTCCAATGAAGAATCGTGCAGCTTGTTATTGCACGTTTCTGAGTTCTGCTGTGTTGAACATGTTGCACGTGACTTTTCAATTTACTAGCAGTAAATTTGAACTGAACATGCCTATATATCTCTATTCCACCAAGATGGAGAAACAGAAGAACAATGTTTGAACGATGTTAGTTTGTGATTCAATCGTTGGGATATCCATGGTACGGAAATGTCGGCCAACCTGCGTCTCATCCTTTGCACACTATTTTGGTATCTCGACGAGATGTAATAGGAGAAATGGGCAAACTCAGAAAAGACACAGAGATTTAACTAATGACAGAAACATTTTTTGGAATTCATGAATACGAATTCACTGCGTCCCACTTTTTGCACGCTCACTATCACTGACTAGCAACATTTGCTAACAGCAACGTTGGATCTGGAGAAATGTCGCTATTTTCTAGTTTTATGACATCGTCCCGGGAAATTATGATACATATTGGATACATATTGTGTTATGTGGGTTGTAGGTTTTTTCAAGGAGCAGCCAAAGGTGTTTCATCCCAACTAACGGAACTTTCAAAACTTGGTTAAACTCGTTTTCATGTAAATTTTCAAACTGTGAAGCATTTCTCTGAACTCCTTTTCTTTATTTCTTTTTATCTTCAAAAAGTGATTTTTTCTTTTGAAAGTAGTTTTCATTTTTTCCGGGCAATTACCGCTTTTTCATTTTTCTGTTGCCTATGACAACACCAACGCTTTGCGATTTTACGTACCCATGTAGTTATTACACACTGAATTATATCTTTCACTCAAATCCACTCGTTCCACATCAATTGAAAATCTCTTACTCTCAAGTTCTATACTTACGGATGTTTTTCTCACTAAAATCCTGTGGTTATCTGAAGTAGGGTCTCGTCCAAAAATTTTTAAAAAAAAACCGCAAGTCTATTTTCAACCCCGGTAGAGTTTTTCTTTTGTTAAAAACCACGACTGACTGTGCAGTATGTAGATGATAACCAAATCTCAGATTGTAAGTTGGTCTTGAACCACACATTCTCCATTATTTCCTAAAAAGCAACGGAACCAAACTACACAACAGGAAATTTGAGCAAAACAACCGTTTTTATCTCAAGTTTATTCGTTTATTGTCTTTCACATAACGAATGATTGGTCATTAAGAAGCCACGCCTCTCCAAATCACGGGCCATTTTGCTCTTTTCCGATGTGTGTCTAGTTCAATGCCGCTGGTGTTTTGCTTCTAAAAGAAGTTCATGAATAATTTTGTATTGAGTTCAAACTACAATTCAGCAATGATACATCCCTTTAACGATTACAGAACTTCAAATATTTCTCAGTTTCTTATTCCGTGAAACGAACCCAAATGGTACATTGATCTCTCGTGGAATCTCCTCTGCACAGCTGAATGTATGGCTACCGTACTCCTCTGTCATTCCGAGTGTCGGGACCTGAGACGGGCGGCCCAATCGAACAGTGTTATGATCTACTATGATTACACTACTGTAGGCATAGATGATATCAAGGGTGAGTACAATATTAAAGCTCCAGTTTTAATACTTATAAATGGGGAACGTCTGAGTTTTTTTTTGGAACTTCTGAGTTTTTTATTTGAACTCCAACCTCGATTCAACCCGTCTATTCACTTTCCTAGATGTGGAACGAAAATGAAGGAAAGTACAGGATATACTAGAAGTAATTCGAATAGTCACGTAAACTTAGCATTATAATGAGGCATCGTGCACTTTGTCATTGCACGTTTCTGAGTTCTGCTGTGTTCAACGTGTTTCACGTGACTGTGCAATTTAATAGCAGTATACTCCTTTGAGCGCTCCCAGTGCAGTACAGATTGTTGTAATAGATTATTTTGCGTTGATGTTGGTAAGTCGTTCGTTTGGAATCTGTTATTTTGTATTGTTTTTTTTAACATCAAATAATGTGTATACAGTAAACAATACATGATGTATCATTACTTTATTGAAGGCGAAATGTTTTCAATTTAATGGCTTTTCACAAATATTTTGTAGATCAAATAAAGAAGGCGACTTCCTCTGGAATCCGCAACTTTGGTCTCTTGATTCAAGGAAAGAAATGTGGACTGCGATTGTGTCATGAGAGTAAAGAAGTAAGTGCTCTTTTTTGTTAATTTTATCATTTATAACATGTAATCATAGTTTACTACATTATTGACTTGCTTTACACAGTTATTTTGTGACAAGAATGCTATAAAAATTAATTTTCAAGTATCCATTGATTGTTTTACAGACAATCTCTCGCACAAGTCTGCGACCGGAAAATTCTGTTTCCAGAAAATTCTTCCGATGGCTCATTATGGTGAGCACAACTTTTTGTCGAAGTTGTTTACATTAACAATAATATCGTTAATGAAAATATAGTTGAATGGAGATAAAACCATTTGCTTTCTGCTCGGACAAGGAATTTACTCGATGCAGAATAAGGTGGCTAACTCTTTTGCAATGGTTTCTCCTTTTCAATTTCGCTGTCTAAAAAATTTCTGAGCTGAATTCTGATGTTTTTTCATTGAACTCACTAAACTTACAAAACTTTACTAAAACTGAAGTTTTATGAAACTTATAATATTCAATGAGTTTAGAAATTTTTAATAAACATTTCCTATTCCAGGAAAAGTTGTTGGATGGCTCCTTCATCGACTTTTTTCTATCTTCCGACGTCGCAGATTGCAATGTGATTTCGTCCATAATTCAGGGAATGACAAAAACAAAGGTAAAAGTGGGAACAAATCTCACTAGACGATGCACACAAAATTATATGAATGTACAGTACGTCTGATGACGAAGGAAAGAAAGTGGTTCGATCGGAGAATCACAGCAAAATTATCAAATAACGCCCAAGTCTTATCGCTCTTCTCAACTCAACAGAACGATTAGGCTGTCATACAAAACCGTTTTACTCACCAATAAATGAGTTGAAAATATTCACGTTCACATGTGGGTTATTCTTACTCATTGTTTACAAACTGACATTAATTACGTTTGTGCTCTATAATTTTTCCTGAAATTCAATGTTTTTCCCATGAACAGCTGACTTGTGAGAGAATACATATTATGTAATTGTAGCAATAATAATACACTAGGTTTCTGCCGACTATGTAGTTCCTGGTTATATTGAATACATAATTAAGTTATAAAAGAAAACGTAAAAGGAGTTGATAAACAAGTTTATTAATAATTGAACAATTATTCATATTTGCTCAGAACAAGCGTCATAAAAAACAAGTTGAGTGGAAAGAAAGTTAGATGTTGAAACGTGCTGTTACGGCCTGCTTCATGAACACTTACCGTACGATTTTGGAATGATAATGTAGTTTTTCATACTTGTAACCGTTTTTGCAGAATTTTTGCTGAATTCTCTTTCCGGCGAATAATATATAAAACCTTCAACAGTCCATGTTCAACTAAAACTCCCCTCCTCAGGAAGCAATGAAAACTATATTCTTATTGAGCACCCGGTATTTTTACCTGTGATTCCCGTGGGGTTCCCTCCCTCCGGTACAGCCCAGTTAATTGATATGAAGTTGTGTAGTTGCTAGGCGAACCGCCTGATTGTATTGAAAATGAATTACTGAAATACCCGCCGTATTAGCTTATTATAGCATTTTCCTCATTTGAATTTCCTGTTTTTTGCTCTGTTTAGCAGGGTTGAGACAAACTTAGAAAGCATCATCTAAACTTTCGAAGTTGTAGTCTGATCACACATCAGAAATTCATGTATTCAACTAAAGTTCAACTTTTCGGATTCGAATTCATCGTTTTTGTTCTACAAATGTAAGACAAACTTAGAAACCAGTATGTGAACAGTTGAAAATTGTAGTTGGATCACACATCAGAAATACATGTTATTTTGAAGTTGCAAGTCAGTGTTAGTACAAATAGACAACTTTACTTTCTCCTGAGGTTATCCCCAGAGAGCTACAATTAGAAAATTGGTAGGTATTGAAAATTAATTTACTCTACTTCTACTCCTTCTCTTCTATGTTTTATTACACCCATTCGATATTCGAATATTGTTCAAAAACAAGTATTTTGTTTTACAAAGATAGCTTTTCTGTGAAACAAAATTTAAAATTTGTTAAGTAATACACTTTGCATAACGAATTATTATAGTCTGAGGGAAAATAACAGTTTCAAACGAAGAAAACAACATAGCAAGGTGGTAACCAAGGGAGAGTTGAAGGGTTTCTTCATGGAATAGTCTAAATATCTACTGAGTTGTTGCTTTATATGACTCTTTTAAGATAAAGTGAAACTTTCTTCGCTTGTGATAACGTTTTGGTGTGATAAGAACTTTCACACAATTTTTAGTTTTCGTTTATAGGACAGTTTGTGTTTCAGTTATTTCATTCATGAGGAACACTTACGTTCATAGTATTTAGTTTTCGCAACTTCAACCAAAAAGTGTTTCAACAGTACGCAGACTTCCTACTTTACCCGTAAAGTACTAAAGGTTTTCTAAGGTTCAATTCTGCCTTTTATATACTCTAATTACTCGATATCAACCGTAAAAAGGCAGTTCTTGGCTCCGCGAAATTAATTTTGCGCCCATTTCGTTACTTCATTTCACATTTGCAAAAAATTTCCTGATTTTTTCCAGATTTCTGTTCGCTTCGTGACTCGTTTCCTTTCTCCAGAAATCGCCCCTCATAACAGGTCAGTTTTTCTCTAATTTTCATTCTATCGTAACATTTTTGAAAAGAATCTGAGAGAAGCAAGTTCACAAAGATATATTGTAACTTCGTACGTAACTACACTTTAATGAACAATTTCTTCTATATTTAAGGAGTGTATGAAATACAGAAACGTTGCTTTAAAGTGCTAATACGTTTTATTCACGTACAATTATTGAGTTTATTGTGAGTTCAAAATCGTTTTTGTGCGAGGAACGTTCTTCAAAATCTTGAATCACATACTCTTATATACCGATGTCAACTCGTATTAGTTTTTATCGTATCGGGACTAACTTTGAAACAATGGAGGAAGTTTATTACGTAGTACAACTTACCATATGACTGAGAAATTAGTGTTCTCTTGAGAATAGCTGTACTATGAGGAACTGCTTCAACTTTTCTAACTCCAAATGACATTTTTACATTGTTAACAGTTGCGTGCTGAAAAACCAATTTGACCAATAATATAAGACGCTGCAATTTATATGTCCCCACAAGAAAAACTTGAAAATCACTTTTTCGCTCATCGTTGTGTCTTTTATTGCAAGGCATCAGATATTATACTGTGAATCGCTGAAAAACGAATGTTGCATCAACCATGTGTAAAACCACACCGCCAAAGTACATGCAAACATGAATCAAGATCGTATACACTAATTCGTTAGAATCAAAAATGGGCAAATAGTGGTGTGCACAAAATCGGTAGATCCTGAAATGTGTACACATGAAGTACACAAATGTAGTTCTACGGAAAATATGTACATGCACAAATTCTTTATTACGAATATTGTGTATAATCCCTATTTAACGCTCAAAGCACAAAAAAAATCAGCTAAAAACAGAAAAGGTTCACATGGACACACCAAAATTCTAATAAATTTATGCATTTCTGAAGGTTTACACATTTTTTTAACTAAGGATTTTGAGTAATCTATTGATTCACTTTTTCGGTTCTATCAACTTTGTGTCACCAAGTTTTATAGGTGTATACATCAATATTTTGCGTACATCCTGTTTTTCCAGTTGATTTTTCGTGTGCAAGGTTTTTGAATACACATGGTCAAAAGAAAAACCACTTTCGTGACAACCGATGTGTATTTTGCACAACATTTTCGAAAAATGTGTGTATTTGTCGGATTTAGTGGGGTCATATACATTGCAGCGTCTTATATGTTAATATGTCGAAGACATACTAACATGAGCCATTTATAGTTTCTGTTCTATTGGAAAATCAACGGTGACAGGAATTTGAAAAGAAAACAGGAAATAAAGAGAATCCTCTCGCTGCAAATAGGATGTAATTTCTCTTTTGACATTTGAAATGTGCAAACTAGGAAAATTGACCAACAATCACAGTCGAATAATAGCAAATGTCTTCTAGTACGAAAAGATTTTTTATTCGATAATTTCTCACCATCAGTGCAACATTTTCAACCCGCTCTGAAAACTATTTGCAATAAAAATACCGAACTCCTTTTCACAGAATATTTTACGAATTGAACATGCCGACGATCTCCAACGAAACTTGTGATTTACAAACAAAAATGCAAAAAAGTAACAGAGTTTTACAAAAGGAACGGAGTTTTACAAAAGGAACGGAGTTTTACAAAAATAACGGAGTTTTACAAAAAACGGGGTTTTATTATCATTTTAGTAACCTAGGCGTTAATAGCGTGTACACGCGTTAGTATGAACATTTCAGTGTGAGTGTGTTTAGAAACGTTTTCCCCACTCTCGTACTTCAGCCAGCTAACTTTGAAAAAAGTTTCTTAGATATTTCGTTCTTTTGTAAAACTCCGTTACTTTTGTGTTGGCCAGATTGTAGGCTTTTTGTCACTAATGATTGAACAACTCTCACAGCAAAGTTCTTTCCCATCCCTTTTAGACATCGAAAATCAGTAGACTATAATAATAATAAAAAGTTCATTTGCATAGATACCAACAGAAGTTATGCGAGTTGAAAATTAAAAAAATTGATCATTCGACATCTATGACAAATACGTATCCCAAAGGGTTGCGGTTTAAATTCGCAATCAACTTACAAGGGAGCGTTGAATAAAAATAAACATTTGGAGAGAATCGTGAAAATTGAGAAAACAATGTATGTAGATGAGACACAAATACAAACATGGACATTTGAACACTCATACTACTCAATGCAGAAAACGAGGAACATCGTTGAACATATTATAATCAAGGTTTCGCAATTTACAACGTAACTGATATAGTGATAGAAAATTACCTTCACTACTATTGAAAATATTCCAATACTTTTCTACCCGTGAGAAATACCAATTATCATCACGATAAAGCCTAGATTGACGAATCAATCTATTTCTATGTCTAACATTCGAACTCAGAACAAAGGGACTCCTGACCAGTTTTGATTTTCCAAACATTATTTTGTGCGCTTGCAATAAATCAATGCCTATTCTTCTAACGTAGCTTGATTGAGTATCCAGTTTCGAGAGCCTATCTTTGTAGGAACTGAATGGAATTTTACATCGAATACAAACAATTTTGGTGAAACTTCTCAAAGGAGACTCCAAACGACAACATAATTTAGACTTAGCGGGAGGATTGAACACTTCTGAGCAATATTCAAGGATGGGCCTGACATAAACATTGAACAGTGAGATATACCTTTTAGCGTCAGTAAATCGAAATGCACTCAATAGTTGCTTAGCCTTGATGTTAGCCAAAGCAACTTTGCTGTTGATGTGGCTTTCGAACTTCAATTTGTCATCAATAATGACACCAAGATCTCTAGTACTAGCGCTATCGGGTATAGTTATATTTTGTACAACATACGGCAAACACTGATTATTATTACCAAGTCTAAGAAGGGCTGTTTTATGGGGAGCAATAGGTAAAGACCAAGCATTTGACCAGTCAATAATGTTATTAATAGCTAATTGTAACTCACAAGGAATATTACCGTAAATCTTAATATCGTCAGCAAATAGAACAAAATCCACTGTATTAGGTAAAGACAGACATATATCGTTCACAAAGTACAAAAACAGCAACGGGCCACTAACAGTACCTTGAAGTACGCCAGAAGTTATATCAAGTCTAGTTGTAGACAGTTTATTTCCAACTTTAACAATACTAGTTCTATCATTCAAGAAAGAACTGTACCACTTAATGAGATAGTTATCGAAGCCAAGCGCTTGTAACTTCAAAAGTAGCTTCCTATGTGGGACCATATCAAATGCCTTTTTGAAATCGAAATATACAACATCAACTGGTTTGCGAGACTTCAAGGTACGTTGCCAACTCGAAATTGACTCGAGAAGTGCTAAATTGCAGGATCTATTTTTCATAAAGCCGAACTGATTGGGAATGATAAGATAGTCATAACTGAATCTAACACGATCGGCAATAATACGTTCCATCAACCTACAAACAGGTGATGTCAAAGAGATGGGTCTATAGTTATTAGGATCTGACAATTGGCCCTTCTTGTGCACAGGAACAACTACGGCCACCTTCCACTGACTGGGTATTTCGGATTTCAAGTAAGATTCATCAAATATAAGACTCAGAGGCAGGGCCAATGTTAGGGCACACTTCTTAAGAACAAACTGATTTATACCTTCGAGTGAAAAAGAAGTTTTACTAGGAAGTTTCAAGAGATATTTGTACACCAATTCAGGAGTGAAAGAAATAGGACACATAGAAGGTTTACGAGCAGGGAAAATGGGGGGACAATAACTATCATGATCATACTGGACAGTATTACCTTTGAACATTTCGGAAAAACATTGCACTTTTTCAGAGTCGTCAATGGCAAATCTGCTTAAACTATTGGGGTATTCTAAAACTGGAATCTGTTTTCGTAATTTGAGTTTGTTTCGTATATAGCTCGAAACAGTGGCATTATCACAAATGACAGAGTTCTCAACACTAGATCTTTCAATTCTGATTTGAGTTCTAATATCTTTGTTAACATTGCTGTACTGCAAGTTGAAATCTGGGTCGGATCTATGATTCACATACAATTTCTTTTTCTTGGCGTATAGTTTTCGCAAAGATTTTGAAATATAGGTTTTTCTCTTGCTGAAACTATAACTCGGACAGTTAGCGGAAACTATACTTGAGAAAGTAGTAGAAAAGAAATCATATTTCTGTTGAATAGTTTGGAATTTAGCAAACTCTGATTTCCAATCAAAACTATCTATACAGCGGTTTATAGAATCAAAATTTGCTTTTCTATAGTTCAGTTGAGGTTTCTCAGTACTGTTATTGATAGTAGCTGAGAAAGCGAGTTCAAAGTACACTGTAGTATGATCAGAAGTAAGTAGGGGTTGACGAGGGGACACGTTTGAAATGAGCACGTCATTATCAGACAAAATCAAATCAAGTATATGACTAGTTCCAGTATGTGAGGTACGAGTAGGAAAATCAACAAACTGATTTAACCCACATTCAATAACCATATCAAAAATGGGTCGCTGAGCCATACTAGAGGGACTGATTAAAGATTTCCAGTCAATTAGGGGACAATTAAAATCTCCAACAATAATATTGTTTTCAGAAGACATATTGGATTTGAGTATATTACACAATTCGATGGAATGTGAAGCGGAGGTGTCAGGGGGTCTATAAACAAGAAAAACGCGATATTTCCCGTTTCTCAAAAATATATCGAAACATAAAAGCTCACATCTGTGATTAGGGTAGGATAGATCAATTTTCAAATCGATATGATGAAACTTGATATTGCATTTGATGAAGGCAATTACACCGCCACCACAAGTTTTGCTATTATCAGTTATTCGATCAAAGCGCACAAATTTGTAGTTTGGATTCGAAAGATATTGGTCAGGTGTTTTTGTCTGGGAAAGAAAAGACTCGGTCAGCAGACATATATCGATTTCTTCAGTGGCAAGATAATGAAAGAGCTGGGTAATTCGGTCAATGGTAGCAATAGAACGAACATTAGATAAAACACAATTCAAAGGGGGAGAATGGACAAAATGAGAACTAGGTGAACTAGAACAACGCTCCCTACTATCCTAGCTAGAACGAGGGGTGAACGAACGAATAAATTTCGGATCGGTTTCGGTCAGGATAAGATCACGGACATACCAGGCATTCCTTCCAGCTGCGGCATTCTGGTTGTAGGCTATCTTTCGCAGGATGTACAACAGCTGCAATTCCGGTGGGCTCATGTCTCTTCGGCAACTTGGGAGACGACCACCCTGCAATGACGGATTGTAGTGAACGGACAAATTGCGGCGGAACAAACGGATAAAATCATTTCTGGCATCGGTGGACTTGAATTTCACTTTTATTGGACGGCTTCTGGTATCACTGCGAGAAGGATGTCTCCATACATCTTCGGGCTGCTCGATACCAGCAGACTCGCAAATCTTCTGCATCAGAGTACGATCAGAGCCATGCTTCTGCTTCACTTTCTTGTCAGCATCAGGGGGCTCCGGGAGATTCTCAACAACTGCATGGAGAGATTTCTCCTGCATGACAGACGAAGCGCGGGCAGTATCTATTTGATACACTAAACCAGCAATTTCAGGATACGACCGTGCCATATCGGCCGTATTTGTACGTTGAAAGGCGTAACTAGGAGGCGCACCAAAAGGGAGGCCAGATACAGAAGAATGACAGTTACAATTACACGTAGACATCACCTGGGAAAGGGCTCCAGGCCCGCTAGAGTCCACAGATTGAACAGGGTGCGGGCTGGAGCAGAACTTCTCCAACAGACGATCCATTTTGGCAGATAACTCTTCGTACTTGGCAGTTAACTCTTGATATCGAGTATCATTGTCAATTTCCGAGATAGGGCGCATAATGGGCGAGTCGCTAGACTTTTTGCGGCGTTTAGTCATCACAGCAAACTACAACCCGCCGCTCTCGACAGACAAACTAGGCCAACTATATTACATGGAAAGGCTATTAGGGACATAGCGTGCCGAGTTTCTTCGAACAATTAGTGTTTTGTAGTAGCCAATAGTTACCGACACAAACATTTGCACCGTGAATACGGTCAAATAGTTGGGTTATATTGAATTTTTTAAAGTTATTCATTTTTATGTGAATACATACAGAAAGACTTCAAAGTCAACCCACTATCTGGAAGATGTATACTGCAATTCAGTTGAATAGTCACGTAAAGTTAACATTATACCAAGGAATCGTGCACTTTATCATTGCACGTTTCTGATTTCTGCTGTGTCACAATACATTTCACGTGATTTTGCTGACTGAAAGTATAACAATGAAGGTGATAGACAACGCTTGTTTAGTGGACCTATTCTCTCTGGTCCTATGTAGTCTTTTCCATTCCTACTGAGACTCCTACAGTAGGATTTGGAAAATTCAAAGCCGTTTTGCTCACTTACTTTTGATAAGAGAAGTTCAGGATGTCCGTACCTCGTTATCGTTCTCCGGTAGAGTAGATATACGAGAGCATTTTCTATGAACTTCATTTTCAGCTTTACAACAGTTTTTGGAAAGTTTGTAAGGTTACTGTAGGAGTCTCAGTAGGAATGGTGTGAACTATATTTGAGTGGACATTCAGTTTTGTGAATTTCGGTTCAAATATATTTATCATTTTACGAGAGTAGCATAAAATTTTTGCGTTTTTTTCATTCTACTGTCGCGATTGATAAACGAAACCCCAAGGCTAAGGCGAATTTATTCCATGTAGTTCCAACAGATGTAATTCCTATTCTGTGTTATCTGTTTATTTTCTTTAAATAGTTCATTTCTGGTTATCAAACAAACTCAATTCATTAACCAACTTCCCACTTCAATTCGCGTAATTCTACGAATAGCTTTTCTCATTAAATTATTCCACCATCACAGTGCCATTCAAATGTAGTCCTCCTTTTGTAGCCAATATCGTAAAGGTGTGGTTGTGGATTATTTTGAGCTCTAGTATCTTAAACTCCACCACATTTACATTAACTGTTTAAAGTTTTTTTATCGTATTAATAGACGTAAATTCGTTGTTCAGTTGGTACAATGTAGTTTGAGAACCCACTCAGTCTCCTAACACATGATAATCAGATATGAAAACATGTATTATAAACTAGTTTTACAGACGAATTGTCGAAGTGTACTTTGATCTCGCGAAAATGCGCGGGAAAAACGAGGATTTGAATCGAGTTCCGTCGGCCACCAATCGATATGAACGAATTAAGACCGTGGGAAAAGGTGGGAGGATATAGTCATTGTTATTAACATTAGTCATTGTTACTGTGTCAGTTCTACGGATATAGTTGAACTTACAATATTAGTTTGAAATGTATGTTACTGGTTCATAACCAATGCACCAATGCATCGGAAAGAGCGGATACACTAAGACCCACAAAATATATTTACTTTCATTTCTGAATAGATTTATGACATTCTAGATGCAAATTGAAACTTTCAACGCTATACTGTTAGTCGAGCATATAATCAGAGTATAGCCTTGAAGTAGACCATTGAACGAAGAGTCTAAAGGAACCGTGAGGCAACCAAACTACAAAGTTCACCTGTATGGTTAACTTTCGTAACCCCGTTTTCCCAGTTCAGAAGCGTTCTACAAAAGTGTTTTGAGAATGATTAAACTACAAATCTTAGGTTTTTTGGTTTGGGAATGTCTGGATCTTTGTTCTTCCAATTTTAGGAGCCTTCGGTTCGGCTGTTTTGTACAAGAGAAAAGATGACGGGTCGTTGGTGATTATCAAGGAAATCAATATGTATGATTTGGACAGCACACAGCGACAATTGGCTCTCAACGAGGTGAGCGTGGAATAATTTAGCTAAGTCTCGAACTGTTTATTTTGTACAATTTGACATTACCGAGTTCACCTATTCGTTCCTTTTTCATGTGTAATATTAAAACATGTGGATTTTCAGCGAGGTTTGAGTTCACCTTTAATAATACATGCTAAAACTGTTAGTTATTGAAAGTTTGTTAACACGTGAAACTTGGAAACTGTTCATAAATGTGCTTCAGGTGCATCTTCTCTCGCGAATCAACCACCCGAACATCATTTCCTACTATGATTCCTTCGAAGAGGACGGCATTCTAATGATAGAAATGGAATACGCCAATGGAGGGTACGGTAACATGCATTCGTTCTGTGCGGTAGTTTCAAACACGTTCGAGATTTACTCTGTTTATTCTGTTTACGGTAACACTAACTTTTTCTTTGCTGTAACTTTGAACAGTTTTCAGCTATACGTATTTGTATTTGTATCATGAGAATATAATATAGACTACACAGATACAATTTGAATTACGTGTCACAATAATTTCTTAATCGCAAACTATGTAGGTATGTAAAAATTCGACATTCCTTCATCTTTATTTTAGTTGTCTTCCGTTTGCGAATGAAATAACACCCATACACTAGTATTACAGTTTTCAAATAAACTTCTATTCTTTCCGACTAATTTATAAGTTTTCCATAATTTTCTTTATATGAAAAGTTCATCTTCCAGCAACCTCGCCCAATACCTGGCCAAATGTGAGACATTTCTCGAGGAGGATACTGTAGTCGACCTGATGACACAAATGTTGGCCGCCGTGGCATACTTACATGGAAATAGTGTATTGCACAGGTGATTCTACTAGTAAAATCATATTTCACGTGAAACATGTAGAATTTATACTCACCTATCACGTTTTCTTTTTATCTATCTGTACATTTTGATTATATAAAGAAAGCAACTATTACAACGATGTTACTCATCCATTGAAAGAACCAAGACAATGATTAACAGTTCATTAATCGAAAAATCCAACAATTTTAGAGTTTGGTTTTCCATTGTTCTGTAGTCCTGTACTACCTGTACGAATACTTCATTTTTCCTCATCAAACCCTAAAACGTACAGAAAACACAAAACGAAGTATACACATTTGGTGAATCGATAATAATTGCAGGGATCTGAAGACAGCGAACGTTTTTCTGACAAAAGAGGGCTTCGTGAAGATCGGTGACTTCGGAATCAGTAAGGCCATGGGGACGGACACCATCGCACAGGGGGCGCGGACGGTGGTTGGGACACCCTACTATATCAGCCCCGAAATGGTAAGGGGAGATAGAGGGTACTGTAGATAACACTTTCTCGTGTGTCTTTCGTTTTCTGGAGGACGTCTCACATGGTAAGGGAATGAAAAGGGGGAGGATAGCCATGAACACGCTGATGCGAAAGAGGGGACTGTAGATCGCCAATGTTAAGAAGAGGGTATCGTTGAAGACACAATGAGGTGAGTGAAAGAGGACAAAGTACTGTAGCTGTCATCTTATGATGTAAGTGATTTTCTGTAGTAAGTCCCCGAATGGGGAGAGGGATAATAATGAACACATTGGTGCAAGAGAGGGTACTGTAGATTTCATTTTTCAAACTGTGTAGCTCCATAAAATATCAATGACTTCCCAGGCGCTCCAAAAAGTACACCAAAAATGAATGTTCATTGTTTTGTTGTCTCAAGAGGGGATGTAAACAAATCAATATGCATGATCTCACACAGCCACGATATGAATGATTTCGCTGTTATGGATTTTGAGTCAGAATGTTTCACCTTTTTCCTTTTAGTGTTCCGGCCAGACGTACAACGAGAAAAGTGATATGTGGGCGGTTGGTTGTATTCTCTACGAGATGACGTGTCTACAGAAGGCATTCGAGGCAGAGAATCTACCCGCGTTGGTCAACAGAATTATGACGGTGGGTCAATTCACTTGTCAGTGAAAAAGATCAGGTTCTGACATTATCATGGTGTTAGTAGTGTCCTATTTCACAATACAGTACAAGTCAGTTGTTTTTTATTGTGCGTTTAGTTTATTTTGTTTCTGTTAAGTCCATGCAGCATCGCACGCAAATACCAATAAGTGTGTACTGTCAAAATGAAATGATCAGGATTGGAACTACCATGTGTACATTCTCCATGTCCTACGCTCGATGAACCTCGTGTTGGTTTCAAAACTTAAACACAACCATAAGTTTATACATAAAGTTCGAATTTCTTATGTATACAATAAGTTACTAATTGAAAGCACAGCTTTGCAGTGTTCGTACAACCCGGTGCGTGGTCCGTACTCGGCTCAAGTGAAACTACTGGTTCGCGAGCTGCTCCAATTGGAGCCCGAGGCACGACCAACTGCAGATCAGGCCTTCAAGGTATGCAACTATTAATAACGGGTCCTTTAAGTCGTCTCGTGGAAAACTGTGGTAATACGCATTAACCTACAGGTAGATAGGTGTAAAAAACAGTTTTTAGCTTTATCAGTTTTTCCATTTGATCAAATTAGATTGACAGTCCTGCATTCTACAGCGCAACTTTACGTACTTTGCGTTTGAGTCTAGAAGGAACACTCTCTACATGCTTGTTCCTGATACAAATGGGTATATCTGAACACACTTTGTCATGCATCATACGTGTGATCTTGTATAGTACCACAAACGAAATATAGGCAAACCACTACGCAGTCAGAACCAGTAATTCGCCGTGACATGTCACCTCTCCAAGTCGTTCGCTCTTCCATGACAGTTCTCTTCCAATTTCAGTGGAGGAATCGGGTGAGAAAAGTACAATCAAAAACAAATGAACTTTCAATTTCCGTTCCCAGATGCTGCGTCCTTCCGTGTGCGTGTTGCGTCGGGGCGCGTTGCGGTCGGCGTCGGCGGTCTCCTCGGAAGTCTATTCCTTCGACTCGAGTACTATTTCACTACAACCGGTCACGGGCATACCGAAGAAGACCGCAATTAAACAGGTGATCGAAGTACAAGATACAAAGATCAAAGGTGAAACACATGAGCAGACGACATCTCAGTTGTAGTCTGCTCTCTCTACCCAACTCACGCCAGAATTTATCGAGATCAAACTACAAACACAAAAGACGAGATTGAGTGGGCTAATTTCGTCAATTTATAGAGGGTTCAACACATAAAAACTTAGTGCTTGCTTTAAACAACATCAATATAATTAAAGTACGAATAAAGTTAAACAGCAACTACAACTTTTTCTCTGTTCGCATAGGTGGCTGTGAGTGAGACTCACCAGCTGGTACTTACCCACGAGAACGAGGTCTTGGCCTGGGGGAACAACTCACGGGGACAGCTGGGAATGGGAGACAGGATGGAGAGGTATTTATTGTAGTTGAAGTTCAAATAAGACATGTGGGAGTATGGTAATTCTCAGTTTCTGTTGTGTTTTCTGAAGATGTGTTTAGTGATTTCGTATGGAATTAAAGTCTGTAGTGAATTAAAATACGAGTGAAGTGAATTAACAGGAAGTATAACACTTTGTTATAGCAACCATTACCCACACAAACGTTGTGAAAGAGACGAAGCAATCACAAACCATCATAGTCCAAACAAACCAACCTATTTTGCATCAATCTGTGTTTCCATTGCTCATCGAGGTGTTGAGATTGCAAGATAA
The DNA here is from genome assembly GCA_964036275.1 of Litoditis marina. Taxonomy (NCBI): domain Eukaryota; kingdom Metazoa; phylum Nematoda; class Chromadorea; order Rhabditida; family Rhabditidae; genus Litoditis; species Litoditis marina. Next base: position 20,306,612 of record OZ038437.1, read on the forward strand.
TATATGTGTATTTGTACTGTAGAAACTAGAACATGTAAAATACATTTTCTAACCTATTAGTCACCTCTCAGAAAGGTTCCATGTGTGGTGTCGGCCTTGAAGGGTCGCGATGTACAGGGAATTGCGGCTGGCAACGGATTCAGGTGGGAAATTGATCTACCTCAAAAACAAATATGTCCAATTTCCTGAATATGTTATAGTTGATGCAAATACGCACCTAGTGAATTGATACTTATCTAACGTTCCGTATTAACTCTACAATTGAAGCACATAACTACCGAAATGAAAACGAACGAATATTTTGTGGTTCAACTTGATTGTTCAGTTTTTGTGGCTCAACTTCGATTACAAGAATAACTGTTTATTTCTTGTACCAGGTGTAGCGTTTGCTATTAACAAAACAAGTCTATACTGTTCATTGTAGATCATGTTCCTAGTTTGATCACGCTGTTTTGTTTAAAATTTTCAAAATAGGACTTGTATTTTTCTCTAAGAATATTGTTCTCTGAGAGATGGAACTACAACGGGAATATGTAAAGTTTATTAATTATTTCTCTTTTTTAGCGTCTACTGCTGTGACCGCGGTGCGCTTCTCTCGTGTGGAAGTCGGTCTTTCGTCGGGTTGGGAAAAGGAACCGAAGATGTATTGCGACCAACCCTTATTGACAGCATGTTACGGTAGGATCTATTGAAACCACAGAGAAATTTTAAGACATTAATTCAAACATTTCACACTTGCGATGATACCCCATGCTTTTTCAAGTTCAAGTATGCTATGTTTTCATGAGAGAAATAAACATAGCTCAATTTTTCGTTAGCTGCTGTGTCATCATGGTAAACAGTGAAGTGTTTACCAGGAGTGGCTGTTTCGTCTCAGGTTAGACTCAATCTTCACGGCTTCGGTCATTTAAGAGAAGAATTCACTAACACAATCCGTGCCTTGTCACTGGGAACCGTGACTGGGTGTATCAATAGAATCAAAAATGGTATGTCTGTCACTGTGCAATGCGAGTGACAATAACATGTCATGACAGTGACACCACGTTCTTATCTGTTCCTATATTCAGTGTGAGTGTGACGGAGGTTGTCTGCGGGGCGGAGCACACGATTGCCGTGACGGAGGAGGGAGACTGTTTCGTGTGGGGAAATGGCTCGGATGGACGACTCGGCACCGGGGACACCAAGAATGCGCCAATCCCTGTTAAAGTAGGTTGAGCAGACATTAAGAATACGTCAATACCCGTCAATGTGAATTTACAACGTTTGGCTTGCAACAAACATGAATTTTGACCAACGGTAGAGAAAGTCCGAGAATACCCTGTGGAATTTCAGAACAGCATATGGAGAATGCTTGCATGTTGTGATACACAAACATGAGCACGATGCACTCATACGCTGCCAACGCAAACTGGGCGGTTTTTGGAACAAAACCCATCCTTACCTAATTTCCTAATCACTAATAACCTTATTTCAGATTTCGCTGCCGGCGGCGGGTCGCGTGGCGGCCGCGCGTTGCGGCGCCAACGCGTCAGTTCTGCTGACAACCGATGGACTGCTCCTTGCCATGGGAGACAACTCATTCAACAAACTCAATTTGGCACAGAGACAGGGGTTTTTCGCCAAGGAACACAGGGTTCGAAAAATCGATAGTTTTTTATTGTTGTATTAATAATTTCAAAATTCATATTGCCTCTACTAGCATGCAAACAAATCCTTTTTGCTTATTTCAACGAACAACATGTGAAGTTACAAACACACAGAATTGAAACTGATCTCGTGAATACAGAACACCGTTCCACTGTATAGAAAATGTTCTTTCTGTAGAGTAGTGTATGAACTCACCAGGGAATATAGCACAAATACGATAAATCCGTAGGAATCAAAGTGAAAAATGTCACGCTCAGTCGCATGTAATTTTAACTTTAGCATATTCGGTGTTTTAGGAATCGTCAGACCGTATTCTGTTCCCGACCCTTTTGAAACCATTCCCCGCTCGGGTCATAGATGTCCATGTGGGGACACATAACTGCGGGGGTACGTTTATTCGGAAATTTCTGGAGGTGACAGAGGTAATCTAACAGAAGCCTCTTTATTTTGCTCTGCTGGGTTTTTTGTGTAAGTACAGGTTCTAAACATGATTATTTTCTGCCCTTTCGAATCGGAGTTGTAACATAAATCCGGTCATCTATGATTGCGGTTGGGTGTAAAGAAAGAGAAAGAGAGAAAAAGAAAGAGAATAAAGAGAGTGTTGATGACATATTGTTGGACAAAATCATTTTTATCTTCAAGATCCATTCAATTGTTACAGAATTAATAACTTTTCTAACTATCTCTCTTTCCAGTATTGCTGGAATGTATTTCCATATCAAGTGTATTTATTTGGTTGAAATGAAAAATAGCTCAGCATAATAATGTCATAGATTCACCCAATTTCAACTGTATTCACAACTATTTAATCTGCTCGTGTGTTTTCAGTATTGCTGGAGTCGGGCCAGGTTTACTTATTCGATCTCAGCTCTAATAAAATCAATAGTCTTATGAGATTGGTAACAAAAAACAGGGTTGTTGATGGCAAACTCATCATCATCATTTTTATCGAATATTCACGTAATTCTAACTGCATTCACGATTTTTCCACTGAGCCCTTTTCTTTCCAGTATTGCTGGAATCCGGTCAGGTATATCTATTCGGTCGGAATGACCACGGTGAGCTGGGACTCTCCCATCTGGAGCCCGTGAGGTTCAGTGGCCTTCGACCCGTCAAGGCACTTCTGAGCAAGTCGTGCTCGGTTGGTTGGAATATCTTCATGAATTAGGCATTGACTCATAATGTTTGTAATCTCTATTTCATTATATTTTTCGATGTAAATCTACATGGATGATCAGTTATTATAAGCTGTAGTAGTAGCTTTCTGGTTGAGTCAAAAACAAAAAGATGTAGTTTGCTCTTTCGAGTGGTTTCGAAACATGTTCTGCATCACTCTGCGATTGTTCGCCGTAAAACTCACTGTCGTTCAGTACACCTCTTGGTATTTATCAGTATTTTATCGAGAAGGCTATCTCTCAGTAAATTTTTTGAGATTGGCTGTTCTGCTACATTCGGATCCCGTTGAAACTAGAACAGAAACCCTTGGGAAATCAATATCTGTGATTTGCATTGCAGCTGGTTGTGTGTGGAGATGGCTACACACTGGCTGGTACGACAGACAGTGAACTCTACTTCTGGGGTTCGAAGGGCGTTTCACGGACAACCACTGCTGTTCTGGAGGATCTAGAGGGAACATTGAGTGCTCCAGTGATACAGAGAAGGTACGGTAGAACCATATATGATGTGTGTATCATCTGTAGAGAAGAGTTACTCATGATTTAGGTACCCAGTAATATAGAAAGGGTACGGTAGTTATGGAAGGGAAATCTGAGCAAACTGTAGATTGGTATTTTACATGAAAACAAACGGAGGTTCGTGTACTCTCATATACAGACAGAAACCATGATTGTGTGTACTAGTGTGCATTACCCGAAACTACTATCCAGAGAAAAATTGTGATCGCTTGTGTCGCATATCGTGAAGGAGACCAAACTACAAAATATTTAGATACCTTATTGGTAACCAGCCTCTCGCGAACTACTTCACAACTCTTTCTTTTATTCATCTCACGGTGAATTGAACTATGTGCTGTCACAGTTCCCGTGTTCAACCTAACCAGGCGGCGTAGCAAATAGTCCAATCTCACGGGAAGTTCGTATGAGTTTCTCATGAGATACCCACAGCCTGGCGGCGTAGCAGTTCCTCAAAAATCTCATGAGGTACCTCATGAGCTCCTCATGAGATTCTATTGATCGCTATGCGACAACATTGAGAGTTCACGAGTGGGTCATGAGAAACTCATATAAACTTCTCGTGAGGTTGGAAGATTTGCTACGCCGCCTGGTGTGTTTTTGAACTAGAATGACGATACATCGATACACCCTGATTACCAGATCAATCGGCTTACTATGATAGTTCATAATTTCCGAGGAATTTCGTCTATAGTCGTCGCCAAGGGAAAGGCGGGAGGGTACTGTATATCTCACTTTCCGCTGTGTACGCACACATGTCTTCGATTCCAAAGCTTACCGGTTATGTGCTCTAATATCGCAGTGGTTTGTGCACTGCTGCGAATCTTTTGCCCTAATAATCGATTCCGGCGAGCGACAGAAACTTATAAATTTGGCACTTACTATACATTAATTGTTCTTATCAAGGTGAATTCATTATTTAAGTGCCGCCAGCGACGCTCCGCCATCGCGTTGGGCGGTGAAACGAAAAGAGAAGAACAACCCCGCGGTGGAGCAGATTATACCACATCCGTCACTCATTTTGAGGTAGGGTAATGATTACCAAAATAAGGTAAAAGAACACTCAACTGTTCAAATTAGTACACTTTTTGAATAATGACACATTTTGGTAGAAAATTTCGGTCACTCTTGAGGCAGAAGAAGTAAGAGTCATAATGCAATCAGCAATCATACCACATCCATCACTTATTTTAAGGGGGGAGGGGGGAGAAAAAACATCATAAGTTTTAGAAGTATTAATGATTTATGTTATGGTAATCAGCAGTTCGTTTCATGAAATTTTCAATCTCTCCGGAAACAAAACGAATGATAGTTTATGATAGTTTTAATCGGAATTTCGATGGCTTCAGTTTGACATTCGGACTCAGACCTCAAGTGAAATCAACACACTTTTGATAAACTTTCTTCACAATCACATTTTTTCAGGCTGGACAGTACGGGATTGGACCAAGGCATTCGTATCTCCACTGTGGCAGCTGCACGGAACAACGTCTACGTTGTCATCGACACCACCACCAGGAAAAAGTGAGCGATTCGCATTCATTCCATTCATAATAATTTGAACACAGCAGAATATGGATACACCGTACCGTCGCGTCTAATTCTGCTCATTACTGTGACAGATATCCATAAGCACGTCGGTTATGGAGAAGTCGAACTGGGAGCCATAACAAAGTTTCGAGCAGTTTGATTCGTAGACGATTAGATACACCTAAATTGCACAACGAATAACCTCTTTTTCTGGCTGTGGAAAACAACGAGCTAGAAACTATTAATAAGCAGTAAACCATTATTGTGTTCCAGTGTTGCGTCGCGTGCGGCGCGCAGCGGTTCGGCGCCTTCTTTAAAGGACGATACAATGGTGAACACGTGGCTGAAGAACGAGTTCGAAGACGCTGAGGTCATTCCGATGAGCCAGACCAAGGTGGGTCACACTCTGCGTCTCTTCGCGACACACACTATTTCGCGGTACTGCTATGTTGCGAGAGTTTCATTGGAACAGTGAAAACACATTACATCTGAAGCTTCGGATTGCTCAAAACACTTTACTTCTTTGAGTTTCGTAACAGTTGAGAAAACATTTCATCCAAATAACCCACACTCTGGACCTGGGCAGAAGTGTACATAGAAAAGAAAACTAGAGATTTTTGTATGTTTACCATGTGTTTTCTTAGTAATTATTCAAGCCCTGTAATCATTAATTGCGTTAGAATCTCTGTTTAATGTGTCTCTTTTTTTTCAGCGGAACGGGGTTCGTTTCCGAAGTAGTTCAACTTCGGATAACAAACGGGTCGAATTGTGAGTTCAAATGGTGAAAGACTAGATAAGGAGAGAAAAAAGAGATATAAAAAAAACATTAAGAAAATGAAAAGAAGAAAATTGAACAAGTGTACAAAATAAAAACGGAAGAATGAGAGATCAACAGGAAGAAAAAGAGAGAAAGGTGAGAAAGAGAAAATGAAAGAGAGAGAGAGAAAGGGAAAGAAAGACAGAGAGAGAGAGAGAGAGAGAGAATATGATTCCTATTATTATAGATCTGCATCCGAAGCGGCTCTTCTGAAGGAAATCGAGACACTGCGACTGGATATTCAGAAACAGTCGAATACTTTCGAGGGACATCAGACACAAATGGCGGCGTTGCAGGTATAGTCCGTTTCATTCCAACTGAGACCCATTGGCATCTTGCCAAGATTTTTGAATGGCTATTTCTCAGACCAGATAAAAGTTTTCTAAAGATTTTTTTATTGACTTGTACTCATGAAACTGAAAAAATTCTAACAACGATTTGCAGTTCTTTGGAAAACTCCAAAGTGGTTGAAAATCGTTTCGAAAATCCATTGGCTTGCTGCCAAGTCTCAGTGGGAATGACCCCGACTGTATAGTCAATTTCATTCAATCGTAAATACTTACAGTAATATGATTTAGTCGTGTCTGGATTTTTTATGTTCTCGAAGTGCCTTCCGCACCTATACTTCTACAAACTCCGAGAGTTTGAAACCAGAACAATGAATTGTTCATTAGAAAATACTTCGTGAAGAGTTTATGGGTTACTGTAGAAGGAAATCGAATGGTGGAACAGAGTATACTCTATTTCATTCAACTGTAAACACCTACAGTAACCGACCGGACGCTCTGATGGATTCCCAATTCAAGCTGCTATTCTGCCCGACAATTCTAAAATGTGACAGCATTCTGTATAATCCAATTTATGCTGTGTATTTTGAGTTCATCAAAATAACTGCGCGGACCCTAGTTAGAGGTTGGCGGCAATAGTTTCATTATAACTGCTGCAGACCTATTACAAACTTGATTTTCCTGATTTCATTTGTTTTTCCGTTCCAGGAAAAGCTGTTGGTTCTCCAGGCGCGGCAGTCCCTATTGCAAGTGGAACCCCCTCCAGCTTATGCCCAAAAGTCGGTGCCGTACAACAAACTATTTCCCGGAGACACGAGTAAAACGTGTACTATTTTGTGATACATCGAGTTATGAATATTTCATTATTTCGCTTTTTTTGGATCAAAATCCACATTGAAACCTATTTCCTTGCTACAACTGAAATTTCAAAACTGAAAACTGGTGAAAAATTATTTGAACAAAATAAAACTGAGTTTGAAAGGTATTCAAACTCAGTAACTCCGTTATTAAACGTTTTACATGGAAAAAGAGCGCAGAGTTGAACAGTCCATGTAGTTGTTTTGCTGTGTTAATAGTTTTATCCCGTGAACTTGCATACTTTCAAAAACACGTGTGTTGAATCAGAATACAATATGATACTGTAGCAAGCTATAGTATACTGTACTCCGCAACAAAGTGACTTGTATTTTTACCGGAAACTCCCCAACATTCCGATACACATGTTCAAATTCCGGCAAATCTATCAGTTTTTCGCGCGCCCCAGTGGGTCTGCCATTTTTAGCGAATTTTCGCTAACAATGTTTAGCATTTTATAGTACTGTAGCAAGGAGAAATCAAAGATCACCCCCTAAAAAATATTTTTTCTTGAGTTCCTGCCACAGTAACCGTTTTTCTTTAGTTTTTTTTTCTCTTTTTAGTGAACCCCTAAGCTCTGCTCACTTGCTACAGTACCCCCGATTCCCCACCTTTAATCCGTGTCCATCTTCCCGCGAACTGTCAGTTATTAACACGTATTAGCGTGTCAGATTGCGCACTATCTCCCATCTCATCTACAATTGGACGAGTTGCGCGCACGTCACACAAGATTACTAGTGAATTGTTTGGTTGCATGAAACACATGTGACAAAAGTGCACGTGCTACAACAGAGAAAGTTTGTAGGTCATGAGATGCTCATGAGATTCTCATGAAAGAGATCATACGAACCACCAAACAGAAAGAAGATTATGTCACACCAGATTACTAGTGAATTGCTTGGTTGCGTGAAACCACGTGTAAAATAAGTTGCGAAACTGAAGGCGCGTGCTACAACATTGAAAGTTTTTAGGTCATGAGATGTTCATGAGATAATCATGAGAAAGGTCATAATCGCGTTCTGTCACAGCATACTAGAGAATTAATTGGTTGCGTGAAACGTGCGTGGTAGAAAACTCTCAACCTTACGAGGTTACCCTGCGAACAAAGTCTCACGAACTGTCCATGATATTCTATTGATTGATTTGATATAGCATTGAAACTTCATAGGTAGAAGGTAGTTCATAAGATGTTCTCGAGTCTGTCAGGAGAAAGCACCAGATTACTAGTGAATTGCTTGGTTGCGTGAAGCGTGTGAAGTGAACAACTACCGTTTCTTTGCGTTACAGTTCTGACTATCATATATAGTATTGACATGACTGTTCGGAATAATACAGCTCTATGAGAACTGTGGCAACCTCAGAAAGACAATTAGAAGTTTTGATTTAGCTGACCTCTCGTGCTCTCTCTCTCCCTCTCTCTCAGTCTCTCTCTCCCTCTCTCCTCTCTCTATCTCTCTCTCTCCCTCCTTCCCTCTCTTCTGAACTTTCACCCGTCCTTGTCCCCCGCTTGTCCTATGTTATTTTCTACCATTCTCTACCCCCCCCCCCCCTAATTACAGTATACTTTCGATGAGTGATAAGGTCGACTGGTAATAGAGAATTAGACGACCATTAAGCACTTTTCAAGGGCGAGAGAGAGAGACAGAGAGAGGAAGAGAGAAAAATAGAAGGGAAAAGAAACATAGAGGTATGGAGAAAAAGAAAAAGAGAGAAAGATAGAGGGAGAGAGAGAGAGAGAGAGAGAGAGAGAGAGAGAGAGAGAGAATATGGGAACGGTTCTTTCAAAATCCCACTACTTATCGGCTTCTTCCGAAACCAGTCTAAAAAAAACTGCCAGAGAGCCCATTTGAGAACTTGAGCAATTGGGAAATTTTATTCACAGGAGTTCAAGCTTGTCTTTCGGGCCCTTTCTGGACTTATAAAGCGAACTCGCCTGGAAGCAGAAGTCTAACGGGGCGCTTCTCGTTGCGCCGTATCTAGTACGGGTTGTGCTCAGGATGGTACTGACGAGAACTCTTGGAGGAGAGCGCAGACAACGAGAGAAGAAACACGGCAGCGGTACGAGAGGGGGACACAGAGAAATAAGATTATTTTGATTCGGAATTGAACTTCGATTGAATGTTTTCGAAAGTTGCGTTTTGTATAAGGCTTTACTGGACATTTTGGAGCAAATTTCAACAACCACTTGAAAATATCTATTTCTGAAATAGCTCAAGTGTTGAAAAACTTGGAACTATATGTCACGCTCTCATTTCTTGAAACAAAGAAAGAGAGAGAGAGAGAGAGAGAGAGAGAGAGAGAGAGAGAGAAGAGAGAGAGAGAGAGAGAGAGATAGAGAGAGAGGGGGGGGGGAGAAGGGAGCGCTGGAGAGAAGTGACGACAGAAGAAAAGAGAGAATGGGAAAGATAAAGAGAGGGAGAGAGGGGAATGCAGGAAAGTAAGACATTCTACTTTTCACTACTTCATCACTCTATTGTGAGTTTACAACCCGGTACAGTATATGTTTCCACTCACCACACTCCATTTCGAGCTCACAACTGTACTCCTTGAACTCCATATCCCCCCCCCCTAGTGTAGCTCAGCGGTCAACTGCCACTCTTAGATCTCATATTTTCTACTTCACTACTGCACGTTCAAAACCAAAAAAATCTGGTACAAACGGTTTACAAACATATCTAGTAACAGTATAGTACAGTACAGTACTGAAACATAGCATTTTCACTTACCATTTTATTTCAAGTTCCGAACTGCTGTATCCCTCTTGAAGTCTATACTTCCCCCCCCCTCCCCCTAACTCAAATCTCTCCTCCACTGTAATTGAGAGGTCAAGTCGCCAGCTGCGTGTGATGTAGGGATTAGTACTCTACACACCTGTCCATGCACAATAATGACAGGCAGAATAGACAATTGAGACATGCTGAGCCAAGTGAATGAAAACTCCGAGATAACTGAGAGTTACTCGTAGATAACTCACAGGGGGTGGGAGACTACTCATGGGATCAAGTTGGGTAGATAATAGGGTTGTTAAAAAATAAACTCGAACTCGAAAAACTCGAAATAAACTCGAAATTTCGAGTTTCGAGTTCAACTCGAAACTCGAAAAACTCGAAATTTCGAAAACTCGAAAAACTCGAAACTCGAAAAACTCGAAATTTCGAAAACTCGAAAAACTCGAAACTCGAAAAACTCGAAATTTCGAAAACTCGAAAAACTCGAAACTCGAAAAACTCGAATTTTCTGAAACTCGAAAAACTCGAAACTCGAAAAACTCGAATTTTTTGAGATTGAAACTCGAAAAACTCGAAATTTTCAACAAAAAAACTCGAAAAACTCGAAATTTCGAGTTCTGAGTTCAACTCGAAACTCGAAAAACTCGAAAATTTCAGAACTCGAAAAACTCGAAACTCGAAAAACTCGAAATTTCGAAAACTCGAAAAACTCGAAACTCGAAAAACTCGAATTTTCTGAAACTCGAAAAACTCGAAACTCGAAAAACTCGAATTTTCGAAAACTCGAAAAACTCGAAACTCGAAAAACTCGAATTTTTGAAAACTCGAAAAACTCGAAACTCGAAAAACTCGAAATTTTCAACTCGATTAACAACCCTAGTAGATAACTCGCAGACCACTCAGAGTTAATGATGGGTTTGACATAGATGAAAAATGACTCGCACGTTGTGATAGAACTCTTAGGGTGAGTGGGATACAACTCATAGGATTGTATGGATGGTAGATAACTATCAGTTTGAAAAGTAACCAGAAAGTAACACAGGTAACCAGAGAGCAGATCTGAATGACAACTCAGAAACAACTGAGAGTTTCTCGTAGATAACTCGCAGGGTGGGTGGGAGATAACTCGTGGGATCAAGTTGGGTGAGAGGTAACTCGCAGACAACTGGGAGGGTTCAATATCGATGGGAGATAACTCGGAGTTTGGAATGAGACCAAGAGGTAGGTCATAGATAGCCTGGCATCGAAAAGACGAACCGCTGGTTCACCTGGAAGACCAAACTACACCGACCCAACAATATCACGCAGCTAAAAGAAAACAAGCCCAAAAAAACGAATGTTTTGCACTAATTTTACATACGGAGTACATTAGTACATTTATAATTGTTTGTTTGGACCATGCACTAAGTTGTTGACAGTTCGAAAACTGTGGTGACCAAAAGAAAAAAAAATTGAAAATCGACAGGCCATAAATTCACAGTAAGCTTATCTACAACTAACCATTCTGTTTTACCGGTTTTACGAATGAAATTTACAAAACATGTAGACTGGCAACTTTCTTGCATGCCATGCGCGTTACAAATCCGCTTGTGATCTACATAGCATAGATATCATTTCCAATAAAAAAGTAAAACTTTAATGTTTGGTCCCTCAAATTTTGTCCCAGATCCTATCTATTCCTGCCAAACAGTCATCCAAATTTCGCAATTTACACCCGCCTGCCTGGAAAGTCAGCTGAAATAGCAGTTGGTTTCGTAATGCAAAAACATCGTAATTTGAGGAGTGGTGAGTCATTCTCAGATAGCTTTTCAATGCTATCTGATTCATAGAAGATTTCAGTGGGTTACAACTATGCTAAGTTTGATATTACATCGAAACTTAGTAGTCACGTTTCTAGTTTGTATTCAACAAGACTCATAAGTTATAAGATAAGAGTTTCCTGGACTATTCTGATTTCAATGTGTCCAAAAGTTTTTTTATCAGCACTTATACTTTTTAAAATGATAGTTTTTCTAGACTATTACGATTTCAGATGATTTCTAAACTATAGTTTTACTCATGAGATTGCAGCTGCGTAGTTTTACTTTCCTGACCTCTATAGACGTAAAGACACCGACCTGTAGTTCGAAGAGATCCTTTTTGTGGCCTTACTTTGGTGTCTCCCAAATATATTCAGTTTCAATTGGCTTTGGTCCCTCATTCATCCCGAATCGGGTTAATTTTTCATAGGACCAAATTATAAATCTTTGTCCTCTCATTCACGTTTTTGATGTCCGCTAGGGTTTCGAAATTAGCATTAGAGTCAGTGTTATTGGAGGGCCATGGATGCTATCGCATACCAATTAGAAAATGAGTCACAATAGAAAAACGACACAGATCTAAATTGGAGACAACGGGGTACGGTAGACATCATTAATCGCTGTGCAGGGGCGCTGGGAATTGTTTCCGAATCGGTAGATATTTAGCCTCGGAGATAGCCAAAGATTTCCTGAGCTTCACCTAAGAAATTGTGAATGACTGGAAAAAAAAAAACTCTGTCTAGTGAAAAAATACCCTCTTCGACGCTCGACTTTAATTTAATTTACAACAGAGGAGTAATAAAAATGAAATATTTTGAAAGTAAATAGCAACATATGTTTCAGTTTTCACCGGTTGATCACATCCATTTGCATTGCAAGCCTGTGAGCCCTTTATGATTCTATTTTTCCTTTACCAAATTTTGACGTGAAACGTGACATGAAACCACCTTATCAAACCAGTACAGTATCTCTCATCCCTAAATAACACCCCTGAAACATTTTTGAACAATCACCAACTACTATTGTTAGTAACAACATTAAGATCAGTTTAGATCATTAGAGTTATGTTAAGAGCATACGATTATGGTAACCCCTATCCCCTCTCTTTTTGGTGTATATAATTTGGCCTACCGACATTCTAACATTATATTTCTTTCCGAACGTACACTACAGTATTTTTAGCCTTTCTCAACCCCTCATTATTCTCTCATATAAACCCCCCCCCCTTTCTGTGAAAGCTGAGCCGATCTTGGTATGGCCGCCTCTCGAGTCTCGTGTGTTAATTCATGCGCTGTCGGCACCCTTTCATGTTTCCCTCCTAATGAGGGGACTATCTATTCTTTTATTTCTTCTTATATCCCCCTTTGGCAAGGAACACCGCATAAGTAGCAGACCACAATCTCTTTCTCATATTAGCACTGCCAAACAAAAGGAAGAGAACAAAAGAGAAGAAGGTTCGGTGACATGACTTAGTTTTGATGTTCTGAAAACTATGTGGTGAGGTAGTTGCAAAAAACTGTTAACGAAAAGTTTGTACGAGAATTTTGTTGGGTATGAAATGGCTTGTGATTTTAGGTTAATTTCGGAGCTTCAATGTTTAGTAACTGCTAAACGTGTCGCGTCTTTAAGAATAGCTGGCCCTGAAGATACAAGTGCCAGATGCCATTAGAGAGTTACGTGTCAGACTCAGCAGTGTTTCCCGTAAATAATAGATTCTCTTATCTTCATACAAGTCATATATGAGAGGTTTGTTTAGTAAAAGTTCTAAGAGTGTACAAACCCTGTAATACAAGAGTCATATTGAGGTCTGAAGAATCACTGGGTTGCATAACTGAGGGAGGAGATGTTGGGAGATATAGTCACGCACTCTTATTCAGCCTCAACCAATCTGCAACGCTTGAAGTGTGATTTCTCTGAAATAGTACCGACGTACGACAATATCACTGTGCATGAGTCCAAACTACAAAAATTGGTCATAGTCTTAAACTACGTCACCAGTAGTTTGATGGTGATGATTTCCGGTGTACTTGTAATATTTGATGTACTAGCGCGGTAGCAATCCCTCAAAAAACTCACGAGATACCTCATGAGCGATATCTCACAAAATTATCAACGTGATTCTATTGATTGCTATGCTAAAACACTGGAAGTTCACGAGTAGTTTCACGAGTAGTTCATGAGGTGTTCATGAATCTTATTAGAGAATCATGTGAACTTCTCATGAGGTTCGGAGGATTGCTACGCCGCCTAGTGAACCATCTAACTAAATGTAGATAATAGAATATGAAAATAATACTGCGGTTTTCTAAAATTCGCCTAGTTCTGTGCTCACCATTTCTGTTCTGTCCACGGGATTAATTTTTCCGAAGTTGATTACAAATCTATTTTGAGCCTATTTCGACCTACAGCAAATGTAGGCTGAACGTCAATATCTTCTTGTAGCCTGGGGGTCAGAAATTATAGGTCAGGAACGAACGACGCGTAGAAAACTAGTCTAACATTTG
>OZ038437.1:20320670-20473735 GCA_964036275.1 Litoditis marina
TCTCTCTCTCTCTCTCTCTCTCTCTCTCTCTCTCTCTTTTACTTATTCTCTTTGTCCTTCGGTGATTGTCAGAGACGCGTGCGAGACAGAGTGTTAGATCGGACACGGAAGTGTGTTCTTTCTATAGATCAAATTCTAAAAAGTAACTAGAAACTTCACGTAAATCACGTGTTTTCCATTCCCCACCCCACTTCTTTGCCAGGTTACGTGTAGAAGTAAGTTGTCGTATCGGTTGAGTGTTCTTTGATCAGAGGCGTCAAGATAGATCTGGCGCCCTGTTTGATTATGACATTTATATTCGTAGACGGAGGTAGCAGCAGAAAATAACAAGTTTTCGTACCTGATTCAGAGTGGCTTGAGAGGGTATCGATTTTATTGGACCTACTGAAGTAGGTAGTTGAATTGCCTCAAAATGGACATTTATCGGATTCCGCTATTGGTTTTTAGTAGAATGTAACGTCTAGTAAGTATGAGCATATTTCATGTTTTGCTAACTATTTCCGATCAGCTGGTCAAACACACTGGTCATCACAGTATTAGTCCATCATGTGTGTTAGCATAGATAATGAACCCCCCCCCCCCCCCCCCAATTAGCCGCGGACCTTCTCTATATATCCGCGGGGGCCTATTTAGAGGTCTATCTGCCAATAACAAATTGCCAGCCGGAGCTCTGCAATATCAATTGGCCTGAACACCGTTTGCGCTGTGAACTTTGCACAATGTATCAGCGCGACACAGGGGTGACCACAAGTTGCACGCGTGCAACATTTTCAAGAGGAGGGGGGTCGTGAAGGGCCCCGAGAGGGCAGAAATTTTTTGAAATAATGGTGATTGTTGCCTATTTTCGTGAAACTCACGCAATTTTAAAGAATAACTTAGTATTTTCGGTGAATTTCTATTTTTTAAGGGGGAGGGGTCGTACCGGGGTTGGGGTCGGGCAACTTTTTGGTCACCCTGGCGCGACATTTATGGAAGAGGAGATAATGGGCTGTCAATAAGTAGCTGTTTTTGGTTTTTTTGACGGAACTAGGAGGTGTATGGGTTTTAGCATGTACATTTGTGATAATTTGTGGAAGTTCTGAAAACTGGTCCTCAAACGTTGTTTTTATATGTCAAACTATCATTCTTTTTGATAGAAGATATATTTTCTTAGGATGTTGAGCTATTGTTCATACATATTTGAAATGTGGCTGTCTAGTTGTGATTGCACTCTCACGTAGGTGTGAATGCGCGATGAATTATCCTATATTTGCATTAATTAGTCGAAGACGGCCGTCCACTGGTCAAATATCGATTTTTAGAGTCTTGGTCATGTGTGGGAGTTTCATAATACATAATGTAGAGCTATCTATTTTAGGTTCGCTAGTTTGCAGTAGCAGCTCAGTTTCACTGCTCTACTGCAATAAAAGTGATGTCAGCGGGTATGACGTAACCAAAATAGCTACTTTTAATAGATTGTTGATGATTACTTGGTTTTCATCCAGTATTCTGGTCTAAGTATAGTTTGACCGCCTCATTTAAGTATACTTTAACCCCCCCCCCCCAATTACAGGTTACAAAGGAACTTGGGTATGAGGAATGCGTGCTAGTACAAGTTTTCCTTCCGTCTCCACTTATCCTTTAATTGCCAGTCTTTTTTTGCTGCCACCCGCATACAGCCAGCCATTTTTACGACAAGTCGCAGCCTTTCTTCACCACTTTTTCGCCCTGTTTTTTTCTGCCGCCAAAAGTCGTTTGAAACCTGAGCGAACACAACTGGTTTTTCGCCCTTTTTACATGGAAAGAAGCGAAGATGGACAAAGCTGTTGGGGACTTTTTCTTCATGAAAATGCTCGAAAAATATAAAATATTTGGTATTCAGCAGCTTTTTTGTGTGAATAGTGAAACTGTGACTGTGAAATTGTCAGCATTTTATACTTGTTGAAATTCGGAGTTCGATAATCTAGAACCTAGAACATTGTTATCAAACCACGGGTTATGGTGTTGTTCGCTGATACTGGCCGAATTTATTGACGATAAAGCTAACCGCGGCGCGTTTTTTTTCGCCCAACGCGACTCGAATTGAACGGGCAATAAAACGCGGGCAAATAGTACGGTGGAACTCTGTGGGTGGTCTTTTTTCTCTTGATCATTTCCTTGTTGTTATAGAGAGTGCGTCTTAAAGTTTGTAACTTATTTGTTGACATGTTAAGTTGTAACAAGGCTGTTTAGGTCTATCTCCGGAGTTTTATCACTTTTCTCTTTATCTGACGTCACTTTTCTCTTTATCTATATTTATCTATATCACTTTTCTCTTTATCTGATTTATCTGACGTTTCTCTCGTTTTTAGCCCCCCGTTGTTATTATTCATGGCTTCTGTGTCCAACTCCTTCCTGGGAGTGACGTGAGATTGCGTACCAATCGAGGATGTTTTTGGGGAGACGTCTCTCTCCTCTCTCTCTCTCTCTCTCTCTCTCTCTCTCTCTCTCTCTCTCTCTCTCTCTCTCTCTCCTTTCCAGTAGAATAGACTTGTGACTGGTGGCCACAAATGTATCGTGTTACTCGCATGGATTAAGCAGGGGGAGCGAACGGGCCGCTGCCTCTTAATTATACTCGACTCTAATCAACGCCCTCCCCCCTCTTCTAGCCGACAACCGATTGTCAACAATCGAGAATCTCTATTGGGGGGATAGAACATACGTGAGACACGTGAACCGATTTACCAAGTAGACATTTGAAGGGAGAGGGGGGATTTACACTCAAATCGGCTAGTTTTCCCGATTTTAGTTTGCTTTGAGACTATTCTGAAACTTACGGTGTATGGTTGTGTTGGGACAAGATACGTGGAATACGTGGAATTAACTAGAGATTTGAGGTGGGGGGGGGGGGTTGTTGAGTGAGACGTGAAAACACGTGAACTGAGTAGAAATTTGAAAAAGGTAGGGGGGTAATTTAGTTTGTTGATTGTTGTGTTGAGAGATCCAATAAACTGGAACACGTGAACTAAATATCCATGTTAGCTGAGACGTTGTTGAGAGACGTGAAAACACGTGAACCATTTTAGAGGGTGGGGTAGTTGGAAGGGAGATAGATAGAACGTGAAACACGTGAACTAAGATTCTAGGGTGAATTCGAACTTCCAGCCTGGTAGGCACGAGACAGTCTATATATCAACTTCAACTTGTGAGAAACTAAGTTCGGAAAACGATTCGGCAGATGTTATGAGTTTCAGCGTCCCTTGTATGAGTTTATCCTGTCCTGAATATGGGGCGATATTTGATAATATTCCATGGAAGCCCCATATTGCCTGATTTATATTGCAATGGAAAAATGTTCATATTACCACACGTGATGGTAGGTCCTGTTAGTATCGAAATCGATCGATATTTAAAATGTGGTTCGAAATTTGGAATTTGATCTTTGATGTTCTCCGAAGAAGGCTCTTTGTCATGTACTCTTCCTCTCCGTGATGCAACTATTAAGAATTTATGAGCGGAACGGCGACGCCTGGTGGTCCGGGAGGTCTCTCTCTCTCTCTCTCTCTCTCTCTCTCTCTCTCTCTCTCTCTCTCTCTCTCTAACTTCTCTCTATCTCTCTCTTTCTCTATCTCTCTCTTTCTCCGTCTCTCTCTTTCTCCGTCTCTCTCTCCCTCTCCCTCTCTCTGTCTCTCTATCTCTCTTTATCTCTGCTACTGTTGCTTTCCGACCCATATCTTCAATCTAATTCGAGAGCCATCGATGTGCTGCTCGTTTGGCGCAAGATTTAGTGGCCCCTCGTCCCCCGGAAGTCGCGGTCACAGATTGGCCGTGGAGCAGATGGAACGCCGCCTTTAACCCCCAGAATTAGCCACCGTCCATCGTGTTTATTCACTTCTCTCTTTCTCTAACCCTGGCAATCTCTCCGTCTCTCTCTCTCTCTCTTTCCTTCTCTCTCTTTTTACAGTCCCTTGCAACAAAGTACTGTGACTGATCTCTCGTATCCCCCGTCTAAAATCCCCCTATTTCCCCTGCCCGATCCGTCCCGACACAGCAGAAAAAGGGAGATTCTTTTGTCTCCCTCCGAAATGGACTCAATTGTGTGTGTCTCGATTGATCGGGCGCCTTTCTTTTGTAGTTTGAACCCGAGGCCACGCCCCCTTTTCTTGCCCAGGTCGTCAATGGACACATTGTACACACAACACATGGCGCCATGGCGGGCAATGGTTAACTCGCTTTCTCTCTCTCTCTAACTCTCTCTCTCTCTATTACAAACCTCTGTTATTGTCTCTCTTTCTCTCTTGTCTCCTCGCTATTTCCATATTAATCCCTTCCTCATCTGTATACGTAAACAGTGTTACATTCTGCTAATACCCCTTCTATTCATAGTTTATTGCTGCGTCTTCAACCCTCTCTCTCTCTCTCTTTCCCTCTTCATCTCTTATTTTCCTCTCTTTATCTTTATCTCTCTCTCTCTCTCTCTCTCTCTCTCTCTCTCTCTCTCTCTCTCTCTCTCTCTCTCTCCTTTCCTCTTCCCTCTCTTCTTTCCCTTTCTCTCTCTCCCCTCAACTACTTCTATTATCCATAAGTTAGCACGCATCCGTGGTCTGTCTGTGCAAATATTATTAGCAGACCTCCTGTTTTTTCCGTTTCTCTACCTATTTCTCATCAACATATTTTGCTAGTTCTTTGATGTGTTGCATAAGGGTAAGCATGGAGGAATTACATATTACTGGGCTTCTCTCTCTCTCCTCTCTCTCTATCTCTGCTTCTCTACCCACCCTCTTCAAGTTTTCTTATCCCCCTCTCTCTTCTTTGCTCTGCTTCTCTACCCACCCTCTCCAAGTTTCCTTATCTCTCAACCGATCTTGACGTATGGATGTGAAAAGGCGCGCGCCGTTTCGAAACATGCCATCTTTCTGACTTGTTTCCATTTCGAAGCAACATACTGTTTAGAGTTTGGACGAAAATTGACGAAATTGTAATTTCATAACTTTTTTAGTTGAATTTGTCCACTCTGAGCCAAATTTTAGGGAAATACGTAACTTTTTCAATAATATCGACTTTTTGAAAATCGAAATTTTTTCAAATGGTAATGGCATTGAATATTAGTAAGAATGTAACAATATCATGACTTGAATTTCAAAAAATAACCTCATTTTTACAATACAAAAAGTTGTCACCTTTGATCGTAGGATCTCGTTTTTATTGATTTTTCCCATGTCGCCGCAAAAGGGCTGTTTCTGTCTTTTTCCTCATCATCACATATAGATTTGACCCTAAAAACGTGTCGCTCGGGTGAAAAGTGGGCGGTCGCTGATTTTTTCGTCCTCTATTTGTTGTCGATTCGGCGAGTCAAGTAAGGCGCAGGCCATGTATCGATTTCGCCGCAAAAGAGGGGGACTGTTTGTTTCTCTAGTCGTCTGCTGATCTCTCGCTCTCGCTCTACCTCTATTGATCACTCTCCATCCTTCGTCCTTCTGCCTTCTCTCCTCTACTCTAGTCTTCAGCGGGTTCTTTTTCTCCTTTCTCCCTCTCTCTCTGTCTCTCTCCCCCTCTCTCTCTTTCTCTGTCTCTGTCTCTCTCTTTCCTCCCTCTCTCTCTATCCGCGGGTCATTTTCCCTCCCTCACCCACTTTCTCTGTCCGTTTCCAATTATAATGTCTCGTTTTGCATGTAGCCAGCAGCTTGTTTTCGTCCCTTCGGCGCAAAAGTTGTTATTAGAAGAGACTGGAAATAGAAGTATCACTCGTGTTTTCTCAACCTTATAAGGACTTGCTCTCAGAATAGATCCGGTGCTCTCTCTATCTCTCTCTCCTTCCACTCTCTCTCTCTCTTCTCTCTCTCTCCCTCTCTCTCTCTCTCTCTCCCTCTCTCTCTCTCTCTCTCTCCTCTCTCTCCCTCTCTCTCTCTCTCTTTGTTATTCTCTATCGTCTTAGCTTATTTTGCAGCAGCAGACATCAGATTTTGTGGTATTTGCTTGGATGAAGAATGTAGTCTGAATTAGTTCGCCTGCAGTTTTGCAGGAAGTCTTCGTTTTATCGCAAATTTGTGTGGGAGTTTTTAGTTTCGACTAGAATTGGTGTGAGAGATACTGCTTATTCTGTGAGAACACGGATAACGTGTATACAAAATGACGTTTTCGCTCATTTTTTTGTAAAACATTTCAACTAGTTTTGCAGCAATTTTTACGTTTTTCCATCAAAAAACAGTTAATTTTTATAGAATAGCCGAACTTTGACTTTGATTGTGTGCTCGCCAGTGTTTCTGCTATCTGATAAGGAAATTAGCTGCGTTCGTTGCGAAACTATAGAGAAAAAGCGAACACGTAAACAACTTTGGTTGTGAAATCACCCATCTACCCCCAGTTTTATTGTTTTACAACTAGGGTTTCTATCGCATTTGACATTTTGTCAATAACCTTAGTAGATTTTCGCGCCAAAAGTCGATTTGAAATATTTCTGTTCATCGACTGGTTTTCGCGCCAAAAGTAGCTTTGAACTGGGCTGGTCTCGTCTGCTTTCATTCAGACACACAAACAGATCCCATTTCCATGTCTCTTCTCTTTTCTCCTCTTTTCTCTGCCCGTTTTGTGCGAGTAATCGATCTACCCCCTGTTTGAACTGCGCGCCCTTTTATTCTTCGCCTACGATGTCTTCTATTTGCGTCCTGTGTATCTGTTGACGGGTCTCGTTGTCGCCGTTTCCATTGCAACTACTACACCCTCATATCTACTGGTTTTTTTTCTTTCGGGAATTTGAGAAGAAGATTTATAGTTTATTTGAGTTTGATCATGATTAATGATCAGACTATAAACCATACCGCCGAGCGACAGATCGAGATATTCCAAATTCTTTACATGGTTTTGTTCGGTTCGTAGTACTTGTACACACGTGATCTTCACGTTTCACGTGATCTTCACGTTTCACGTGGTCTCCTTATTTACAACTAGTATATTTGCCTGTGATTTCAGTATGAAGGAAGAGGGATTCGTGTTGGAATGGCCCCCATACAACCCGCCTCGACGGGGGACGGAAGATGCCCGGCGCCTGGTTCTACGAGGAATTGTACAGGGGAGAGGAGAGCGCGTCGCCCACCAGTGAAGCGGACGGTACGTGAGATCATGTGAGAGACACGTGAACACGTGAGGGGCACGTGAATACAAACTTTTTCAGACTTTGATTTTATTGGCGTATTGGTTCGATAGTGGCATTTGGAGTCGAGGGTGATTACCTGATTACGTGAGAAACACATGAATAGAATAGTTTACTAGACTTTGTCTTTCCTTTAATATTGGTTCTATATTGGCGTGTTTTTAGTTAGTCAAATATATTGTAAAACTGATCCGTTTTATTGGAGATGTAGAATTTTCCTCCTTTTTTCATCACAACAACCATTTCATCCCACCCCATTCCATATTAATTGACCATATTGCGTCTAGATGTCGATATCTAGCGCGAACGAGTATTGCCTCACAGCACCGCTATTTCCCACTTGATTAAGGCGTCCATAGTTTTTGTACAATCTAACCAATTACAGTTAATAGTCTTGTCGAGTATGTCAAGTATGTATTTACGGGGTACGGTGGACGCTAATTGCGCTGTGTTATGGGTATTCGAGTAAGTTTTCCATGTACACTGTGTGCATGTGCAGCCAGTAGCCCTTATTTCATTGCGTGTCACTTCGAATTCGAGGCTCGTTTCCGTTTTGTGCGCTCTTTCCACCCCATTTACGCCATTTGGGCGGACCCCATTGTTTCCAATCCAACTGATTTACTACTTAATCTACTGGGAGATGGGCGGTTTGATGTTTTATCAATCGATACTCATGTTTGTGTTGCAGATCTGTATCTGGCTCAGCTGCTCTGCGCCGCTCGCAACATTTCGGACAACGTCGAGGTTCCCAGCAGTGAACACGTGGGCAGAAATCGTTGGCAGACAAGGTAGGTCACGAAATATTGATTTATTGACTTTATCCGAATGGGTTTTCGTGTAAATGACGTCATACTTTCTTTGCATGGAGATGGATTTCGAGGAAACGTGATGTTATTGGTCTAATTGTCGGTACATTTACTCTCCTTCTCTGTTTCTCTCTCCCTCTCGCTTTTCTCTCTTCGATTGCCCGAAAATAGCCTTGATCAATGGGGGTTTGGTTACCGTACTCCTTTGTTATTTTGCCATCCAGGGGTCGCCGAAACATAATTGTTGTACAATTTCGAGTAGTTTTTTCGCCCATTTGCTGTAATGTTGTAAAGTCACGCCGATTGACCCTTGGCCCTTAATCTTCAATCTTTGGAAGTAGCTGACATTTAGTTTGATTAGGTACATAGCGCACAATCAATGGTAGGGTCATTCATTTGCACGAAGCAACCATGCTTCTTGTGTACTTTGAGGAATTACGCAGTTAATAATACTCTATCGTAATTATTGCGTCTACGGTTGCGTGTTGGTTTTGGGCTAATCCATAGAGATGGAATAGACAGTTACGAAAGAGCTTCTAAAGAAGGACGATTATATGGTCCAATCGCAACGCTTCAGTCCTTTCAACTGCAATACATTTTTCGATTACAGTACCAGTGACACGGGGTCGGTCCACATAATGTCCTGCTTCAAGGGTTCTATTCCTCATTTTTCTCGAAATGACGTGAAATCTGACGTTTTCCGGGAAAGTTTCCCGTTTCCCTACTAGGGGTTACATGTTTTTTCTGTCGAACATCGACCAGAGAATGTGAGTGTCGATTCGTGTCTTCTCTCTTTCTGCCGGGCGCCCGACTTTTGTTGCACAACCCACCCTCCGTCTCTGACCCGCCGACCCCCGTTGTCTGTCTCTCACTGTCTAACAGGGCAGCCCACGTTCTTTTCTCGAGCGCTCTCGTCGTCTACATTCTCTTGAGCATAGTGAAGCTTATTCGAACTTGCTGTCGCCAGCGAAACTTTCTAAAGTACAAAAACATAGTGAGTTTTGTTTACAAAGTATTACAAGTATTTTAGAATCATGGTTTTTGGTGGTGGATGTTAGTAACTGTTTTTTTGAAGGATAATTTTTTTCTCATAATGTAGTTTTCTCCCGGGACTTATTCGATTTCCAAGGGATTTGGTCTGAAGGGTCAGACATAGAACTATATTAACGACCTGCACGTTTTTCTTCCATCTCCGCTACCCCTTTTGAGGTTTAGTAACCATGGTTACTTTCCCTCGTCTCACCTTTTTAGGTACCTCTTTTCCTCATAATTTCCCTTCCCTCGCTCTCTCTCTCTCTCTCTCTTTCTCGCTCTCTGTTTAAACTCTCCCTCTCTCTCACACTCTGCCTATTTTCCTCTAATCTCAGTCCGCGCCTGTTGCCCATAATTAGTCATTGTTTCCTTGTCGCCATCGTGTCAAAGAGAACAAGGGACCATTGATCACACTCTGCTTCTCTGCGTTTCGCTGGTATTCTCTCTCTCCCTCTCTCTCTCCCTCTCTCTCTCTCCCTCTCTCTCTCCCTCTCTCTCTCCCTCTCTCTCCCTCTCTCTCTCTCTCTCTCTCTCTCTCTCTCTCTCTCTCTCTCTCTCTCTCTCTATCCCGATTTTCCATTGTTGTGTCGGCGCTGTATGCTTTTTATAAGTAGTAAAAGTTGATTGGGAACATATGCGAGACGGCGGATAGACTGTGATTTGGGGAGGGATTTCTATATCTCTCTTTCTCTAACTCTCTCTCTCTCTAACACTCTCTTCCTTTCCCTCTCTCTAACTCTATCCGTGTGTCGATTCGATTTAGCCGTATTTGTTCATGGCAGGTCGGCCGTTCACAATGACACAATGGCGAATAAATATTTATATGGTGAGAGGGCGACGAGAGAGCACGTGTTAACTGGAGGGTGCAGCCAACGTGAATTGGATGCCGGGTTGCCGCGCAGATGTGAGACGAACTGACTGACCGCCCTTTTTCTTCCTGATGGGGTCCTTCAGAACACTTCTATATACTTATTGGAATCATAGAAAATAAGTTTTCGGTATGGTGCCACTTACATACGGTTCTGTTGTACAACAGCCATAGTGAAAGCCTCAATGATAGTCAATAACGATTCCGGGTTACGGTATACCGCAGTTTTTGCTGTGTACCGTCTAGACAGTCGTTTCGCCCCTCTCTATGTTGATATTCACCGAATTGGACCCCGGTGCAATAGCTCTTCTCGTATTTGCTTTGACAGCTGCACTAGTCTGATGTGCATTGCAATCGGGCTATTTCGGACAAGGTTAGGGGGACGGTTGGGGCGTCTCTCTATTTCTATTTCTCTCTCTTTCTCTTGTTATCCCTCTCTCTCTCTGTCTAGCTATCTCTTTTAGTTTTTCACTCTTTCCCCCTTTCTCGTGTAGAAGCGTCAAAGTGCGGCGTCATTCACACGTAGCCAAGTTGTAGACTTCTTCCCTCATATACTTCCTTAGAGTTGGAAGTGCCTAAGTATGACGTCATTTTCACGTAGTTGAGGTGTAGGTTGTAATCTAATCATCAATCATCAATGTTGTAGTCTGATCATTGAGATTGTAGTCTAATCCATCTCTCCATTCCAGGCTGCAAGATCAAGGCGTTGCGTGCGAAGACGAACACGTACATAAAGACTCCGGTCCGCGGCGAGGAGCCGGTTTTCGTAGTCACCGGAAAACCGGAAGACGTGATGGAGGCGAAACGGGAGATCGAGTGCGCCGCCGAACACTTTACGCAGATTCGGGCCAGTCGCAGACATTCGCAAGGTACGCAAAGCAATGTTCGGTGTTTTCTATACCAAGATTGTCATGATTTGGTTCTTTTTTATACCAGGAGTGGTATGATTCAGCGTAAGCTACGCAGCTAAATGTTTTTTTATACCAAGATTATCATTATTTGGTCCTTTTTCTAATCAAGATTATCATGAGAGCTTTCAACTTCCCGGAACATGTCTCAAAAAAAACTATTTTCATGGTCCCATATTATTGATACGGCTTTTACCCTGATTCACCACAAAGATACACGTGGACCACAGCGCTGATGCTCAACGAATAAGCCCCGCCCCTCTAACCGTGGTCCCCTTGCAGGAGGTGCTCCAGCTCCTGGCCACGTGACGGCCTACGTACGAGTCCCACTGCGAGTGGTCGGACTTGTGGTCGGACCAAAGGGGGCGACCATCAAGAGAATTCAACAGGACACACACACCTACATCATCACGCCCAGTCGCGAGCGGGAACCCATTTTCGAGGTTCGTCTTTATATTAGTTTTATTATTGAGTCTTTTTTAGTTTGTAGAGAATAAGTAAAATTTTGGTTTCAAGGATGTGAATGAGGAGAAACTATTTGATACTCAATGCATACACCAGCTGACTTTTGTGAACAGCCTTCGCTCCCCGAGTCCCGATGTTTGATTGTAGGGTCCCCCTTATCTTCATTTCCGATAAAACAATGAATTTGCGCAAAATTCCAACTTTTGAGTCTCAAATTTTCACATTTTGTGACCCCGTTTTCTCAAAGAATCCTGTGATAAATGATGTCATGGGGTATTCATTGATTTATATTGGTGATTTATCGATTGATTCCAGGTGACTGGTCTGCCGCAGAACGTTGAGGCCGCGCGCAAGGAGATCGAACAGCATATCTACCAGAGAACTGGCAACATGCCAATCACGGACCCCTCTGCGTCCATCACCAACTACAACAGCAACACGGGAGGAGGAGCCGCCGCGCAGACCGCCGCGCCTCAGCCGCCAACGGGAGCTCACGACTTCCACGTGAGTTACTGTCAGACTGTCAAGTCAGTTAGAGCTGTCGGAAGGAAATACAGCGAAATCGGAGTGCCAATTTTGTGCGATTGGCCAGCTACAAAAGCAAGAGAGCGTGTAGGTCAATCAGAACGCAGACATCGCGTCTCTCTGACCGGCACACTCTCTCATTGAGGTCGCTACGAAAGTGGCTGGAAATTGTCTGAGTAACTAAACGTGGAGTTATCGTTTGATTAGTATTTCCCGGTTTGGATTTTTCATTTGCTCGTTTCAGTCAAGTTCTCTGTCGGCGGCCGCTTCCGCCGCGACGCGATCGTCGTACGGCAGCCTCGCGGCGACAATCCGCCGCCCCACCGCTCACTACGACGCTTTCTCGGATTATTCTGCGCACGGCCCCCAACAGCAGCAGCAGCAGAGACAGCCGATGAGCGACAATTATCAGTTCAACGGAATGAACAATATGGTACGTAGTTTGGTCGAAGATTCGTATGACAAGGTACTGAACTTATTTTCAACAGTGCTCGAGCACTATCCGGAAAAGTTAATCTTTTTCTCATTTTTGCCGTCTTGACTGAGTATTATTTGCGCGCAAAATGTTTGAGTTGGTCGTGAGACTATTCTAGAATTTTGTTTGGTTGAAACACGTAAAACTTTCGGATTTCACAATCAATGAGCTATTCATCCCAAAGTTGGCGGGAAAGCAGTGTGTAATTTAAATGTATGTCTGTAACCTCCTCCCTTGCAGATGCGCGGTTACGGCCACCCGCAGCAGCAGTCGCAGAAGTGCTACTCGCCGGCACAGTCTCCGTCTCTGTTCGGTCCGCCCGGGCACCATGCCGGCAACCAGACGGCGCCCTTCCAGCCATGGTCGACCAACACATACGCGGGACTGGGCATCGGTGGGGAGCAGCACCCGCAGCCAGGTGAGGAAACAGTCGATATTTAACTAAAGGGATCGGTTTGTGAGATTTCCCAATCAAACTTTTTATTGAAAAAAAAAGGAAACATTCGAGCAGTTAGGTTAGAAACACTATTCTACTAAAAGGGATCCGTTTCACCCTTCGAATACGGAATGATTCGTGATTTTCCATACAATTAAGTCAAACACTCCAAATACAGTCGAGTACCTATATTTATAAACAAAAGATTGCAGGTTGAGCCCATTTTATACAAATTGAGCCAATTTTCTTTGAAATTTTTATCCGAAATGAGGCGGTAGAAAGTACTCGTTCTATTTTAAATGATATTATTATTATTAAATATCAGTATACGTGATTCATCATGTGTTGCAGATATGTTCTACAACCGCGGTCCATCCTCGAACATGCTGAGCGGGGCCTCCACCTGGGCCTCGGCCTTTGGGACAGTCTCCTGTCAACAGAACGGGGTCGAACAGCACAGAGACGAGGGACTCGGCGACTCGCCAGCTAGCAAGTACGTTTCATCTGCTTTATATCGTTAGTCAAGTGCTTTATATCGTAAGTCACAGTCACGTGAAGCATGTAAAACACAGAAAAACGTGCAATGAAAAAGTGCACGATGCCTCATTAGATGCCAACTTCACGTGACAGCAATTTACTTATAGTATACCTGCTTTCACATGGTTTATTTTTTTGGGTTATGAGAATTGAGTGTCTATTTCACACCATACGTGTATACATCACACGACAGGCGATTCATTTAGTCGATAATGCCTAGGTTGTAGTGGCCCATTTAATCAATACCTATGTTTTCAGTGGTGCGATCGGTGAAAATCCGTTCCGTCTCATGTCTTCCATCTGGGCCGACATCGAACCGCATTGCGACGAGAATAACCAGCAGCTGATGACGTCATCCGTGCTGACCGCCTAATTTGGCTCCGCCCCCAAGGGTACGCGCCGCGCCGTTGTGTTGTGCCGACTCTGTCTATCGATCAATCGACAGTCATAGTTTGCATGTGTGGTTGTTGTTGTTGTTTGTGAATGTTGTATCTTGCTGGTGTCTCCCCCCCCCCCCCCCCACATATGTACGTGTCACTAGAGAGGGTCAACCTAGTATTACCGCATTATGTGTAACCTATCTTCCTCTTACTATTATCGGTATCCACAGCATATGTTCCCTCTATACTATAATAGTCCGTACGAGTAGGTATCCCCCTTTTTGGCTTGGATCCAAGTTTCTTCGCGAGACCAATCCATTTACCATTAGATTGAAGAGGGTCCAGGCGACGAGAGAAATTAACCAGAGTTGTATTATTAGATTTCGATTGTGTATGCAGACGTGTGTTCTTCTGTGCTATCATCATTCCATTTGAGAGTTTCTAACGATAGAGTCTATGGGGTGCGTCGCGTGTCGTGTGCGCGACTCCGCCCTCCTCCTTTAACCGATTTCAAACTGCCACGCGCGCCCATATATCAACTCACTATATACTTCTATAAAATTTATCAATAACCTTTAATACATTTCTATCCTGCAACTAATTGGATTTTTTTGAGATTCTCCGGATTGCTTTATATAAGAAATTTATATATTAGAGAACGATATCAAATCCGTGAATAGTTTCTCATATAACCATATTAATCCTGCATATTTTGTATATTTATTTTGAAATTTTGAAAAAAGGAAGAGTTTTGTCTTCCCTAGTTCTATGGCCCCTTCCCCCTTCATAGTTAACACCTCCTTATATGATCTGTCAGGCCCCCATTTACTACTGTATTTGCATTTGAACGCTGTACCACATGATATATTTATAAATGTTCTAGAATTTGTGCTGTGTTGTTGTGAAGTATGGTGGAGTTTGGACGTTGTGAATTAAAGTTTAGGGGTTTGAAAGGGTATAAAAATGTGCTCTATTGAGGTAAAAAGTGAATAGTTAAAAGATTTAGAGCAATGGTTGATTTTCGCAGCAACAAAATGGAACAAATATTTTTTTGAAAGGTGTTTAGCACGGAATACCGACAATTTGGAAAGAGAAAGTTACACTTGTGCCGTTAGAGGTTCGGGTATATATTATTTTGTGCATCGATAAATGTGAAAATGGTCTTTCACTCTGCTCCGTCAAATCGGCGAATTAGCAAACCACTTTTGTAGCGTCCTCGCTGAGAGAGTACGGGACATAGAGACGCAGATGTCTGCCGCCTCCTTGACCTCCATGCTCTCTCGCTTTTGTAGTTTGCTCGTTCCTGAGCGGGTACATCTTTGGCACACTAATCAAGGGAACGTTGTGCATTTGCACTTGCTCTCCACAATGTTTCTATTTCTAAACTCGTATGTATTCTCAATACATGCGTCTGAGACGTTCTATTGTCTAAGAAAGAAAACATTTATTTGCAATCCTGTCACTTAGCAAACTAGTAGTGACTTTTTCACCCTGTTAGCTCGTCTCATCAATCAATACCTATGTTTTCAGTGCCAGTCTTCTTCTCAACTTTCCTACATGCACACACATCGCTTACGAAGCGGGAATGTTAACGCCTTTTTACAGAGTATTGATTATTGGTAAATTATATGACTTTTTCAAATTGTGTAACTAGAGGAAAACAGAATAAAATTGTAACGAGTTATCACAGAAACCACTTCAAACATATATATTTTTATCGAGTTATTTTTTGAAAATTTCTTTATTTAGAGTTTCTATTTTCACGTATGTTCTCATTGTTTCGACTGCTGTTCTAGAAAAATGGTCTAAATAGAATAATTTTTGAATAATTTGATTTTTAGTTATCGTTATTTTGCTCTGACCTCTCAAACTTCGGGCTACACAATGTTATTTTGGGTGTAGACGGGAAACTGTCTAACTGTCGAACTACTCTCTCCCATAGTTTCTCCCTCGCTTTCCTTGTTTTTATCACATTTTATTTTTTCCTACACTTTCATAACCTATCAAATACTGTACTCTCTATAGTTTGACAGGTAATTTTGATGCCAATTTATAGTTATTCACACTAATACTTTTATATCGGTAGAGTCCATTGCATTTGAGATTTCAATGTAAACTAAATGAAAGATCTCATTCCTACGAAATTCCCTCCAACAATTTATTTTACATTTTTTAAAGATAATGTGTGGAACAACGTTTTTTCTCTCCTATATAATTAATCGAATAATGTGTTTACTATTTTATTTTTTCTACTGTTATCAAAGTTTATCGGTAATAATAATAAAGTGTTTATGTTTCAATTGTGTTTTTATTAACGTGACATTATCATTTATGGATTCATTTTTCAATTGTGTTCATGCAAAAAATGGCACGTAAAGGGTTCTGGGCCAATTCACTGGAGAACCGGCTTCTTACCGAATCGAACAGTGAACCGGTCACTGGAGAACCGAACCGCCATTCGGAACCGACCTTTTTTCAGTTAAAGGGGGACAGAAAGAAAAATTAATATGACAGAGCTTATCAAGAGAAACCTATAAGCATAATTTTTAATTGAAACTAACAAACCTAAATTTGCATACTGTTGACTCGGGTTTGCCTGTTTTGGCGCGCGCAACGTTATATTTAGGTACTCCGGGGTAGCTAAACTAACTTACCTTTCTGCCCCCCTTTAATGGTTCAAACCAAACCAGCTTCACCCATTTCACCTTGTACACAACTGGTTTGTTCTATTCATGATTAATGTCGGTCCGGTTTGAACCTTTCAATGGAGAACTGGTCGGTTTACAATGTTGATTCGGTCGGTTCATACAGTTCGGTTCTTCAGTAACCGGTTCGCGGTTCGGTTTGGGAAGAACCCGGTTCTCCAGTATGTCTGAGGTATAAATTCGAGGAAAACTCTTTAAAAACAGGAAAAAAGCTCCTTTGAAGTTCTCGTCAACCCCATTTGATGCTGCGGTTCTGTATTGGAAACGCGACTTCTAGTAAAGAGAAAAGTGCTGTTATGGGCATAACGAATTCACTCACGTGTCTCGAAATCTTTGGTCAAAACATTGGAAAAACAATGTTTGAACAGCACACATAAATTGATGTAAAGTTAATGTTTGAAGTATAGCAACTTTCAAAACAGAGAGAACGATGCACACACAAAACTTTTTGAGTAATTTTGGTTGTATATCATTGGTATAGGGGCCGAGTGGTCAAGTGGTTAGCGTTCGGCTGTCGCTCCACAGACCTGGGTTCGATCCCCGCTCGCCGCGGTATCTATATGGCGGACCGCATGAGCTGGTAACAAAGCTCACCCATGCCTATCTACACCCCCTCTACGGACAGTCCATCTACGGTTGATATCGATATTATGTACTTGTAAGAATGATTCACAATAAAGTGACCAAACGGATGAAATAGGCCGTACACAAATTTATTTATTTATTTATTATTGGTAACAATACTTCATTTTAGGTTACCTGTGAGCCATTCACAGCATAGTCTGTCATTATATAGTGCGCGCCCAATATGCAAAAAAATCGCCTCATGTGAAACTCGGACCAGGCATATTGTCTGTTTCACCAATCGATGGACTCCTACTGTAATCCGTCAATTATTCAAAGGGATGATTTCTAATGAAAAAGTCTTTACTTTGGTTTCAAATTTTCAGAATTATTAGTAGTAGACATGCAGAATACACTATGAGCATTTTGAGGAGTTCTGAACACTATAATATACCAAACTTTGACCTGGAAGAGGTAGCAGATTACTGTAGAGGGTTATAGGTGGGTGGAACAAACAATAACATGTTGAGAGGGGCAGACGCTTACCACTTAACTAACGGGACTTATAGCAACGTCGTGGATGAATCGTACATATGTGATTAAACACATCACAAAGTGAGATATACAGTACATCCCCGCCTTTCATTTTTGCGCCTCCAGCTCAGACCTCTGTATTAGGGTCTATCTTGCCACCTGAAACTTGCATTGCTCAATTTCGGTCAGAAATCTGCTGCGTCGAGGTGTGAAAGCTCGAAAATGCAACATTCACAAAAGTGAGGGGCAACGCTCCTAGTGTTTGAGAAAACTTTTCCAGCCTTTTCAGACTTGAATATTGGTTCATGGAAAATGTGACTTATATTGAGCGTAGTTGGATACAGTAACAAAACAGCCACTCGAAAATTCAAAAGGGAACTGTAGGAGTCTTAGGCAGCGTCCATACTTTTTACGCGCGCGTATTACGCGGGCGTAGTATAGGTTTCGCTTACGGAATACCTTTTAGAATACGGTCAATTGTCACTTGTGCTGTGTCAAATGCGGACGGCATTTTGGCGGCGACGGCATTTTTTCCTCCGCCGGAAAACTGCGAAAATGGCGGCAGTTTTTCGCACTTTTTCATATTTTCTTCTATTATCCATCATTCTTTCCATTTTTGTTATGTTAACTTCGCAATTTGTGTCCTGTCAATTTTGTAAGTACTTTGTATTATTAAAAAAACCTCTCGTTTTAAAGCATTCGCTGCAAATAATAAATAAATAAATCCTCGTTCTTCTTTCTTGTTCTTGAGGTTAATTCTGCGCTTTGGGTTTTTGTTGTATTCGCGTAAATTATTCATAACTAGCGTGTGTATTCATCTGAGCTACATTCATTCACTAGTGTGTGTGTTGTTTTGTTTTATATATATGCGAATTTGCAGGCTTTACTCGAATTCTATTCGACATGGAATTCGAATATAGATACTGGCGATCGGATTTAACTAGAACACATCGCTTTTTCCTCGTCACGGATTAACATGCTTGTGAGTTTTACATACTTTTATTTTCAAGTTTGCTTTGAAATGCTTTATTTAAATTCTTTCAACTCATTTTGTTAGGGTTTTTTCATGATCCTTTTCCAATTAGACGGGTCGTACTATTGGATACGCGTTGTTATTTGTCTTCTCTAACTTTAGTGCTATTATTTTTTGGCAGACACTAGTGAGTTGTGACTGTCTTACGAAAAGGACCCCGTTTCACAGAACAAGCTCGTCAAAATTCATGATTTTGCATCAAAACTGGACTAATTTTCCTGATTTCGGCAGATTGGCCGTCTGGTTATGATGAATTGAAAGTCCGTTATTGAATTCGGAAGTATACCTTCCCATTGTGATTGTTATTCGTGGTCATATTGAAAATACTTTCTCTTCCAGAGATAGAAACATCGTTTTCTGTGATGTTCGGCCGCCGTGAGGTTTTTGATTACTAGATGGGAGTTCTTGATTGATGACTTTCGATTTTTTAATTCGATTTGAACATTAAATAGCTTTGAAAAATACAAGAAGGGGAGAGCCAGAGGCCATCCAATCTCAGGTTACCAGGCTGTCTACCGATCCACCGCCTTCACCGAAACCCCCCCTATCCCGCCACCTACGCCGACATAACAATAAGGAGAGGCTTCATCTGCTGTCCTACAACACTCGCTCCATCTGTTCCGACTCCCAACTAAGCCTTCTGTTGTCTGAGTTGTCGCAAATCAAGTTCGATGTCATCGGTCTCTCTGAAACAAAACGCAAGGAATCTCTATCGACCAGATGGAACAACGGCCACCAAGTCATCCTGGGCCCTCGCGCTCCCGGTTCCACATCCAGCGGAGTCAGCTTCATCGTCGCATCCCACATGACCTCAAGAATCGTCGACGTTGTCCATTATTCCCCGAGAGTCGCTCGTCTCCGTCTTGAAGCCAAGTCATCTTCCATCTCCATAGTCCAGGTCTACGCTCCCACGGCTGACGCCGATGAAGAAGATCATGCCACATTCTACGAAGATATCCAGAACGCCCTCCACGGCGACAGAAGTCTCTTCAAGGTGG
Organism: Litoditis marina; assembly: GCA_964036275.1. Classification (NCBI taxonomy): domain Eukaryota; kingdom Metazoa; phylum Nematoda; class Chromadorea; order Rhabditida; family Rhabditidae; genus Litoditis; species Litoditis marina. The sequence continues at coordinate 20,340,045 of OZ038437.1, forward strand.
TACAAGGCGATTTCAATTCCACCATCGGTTGCCGCACCAGCCCCTCCGAAACCTTCGTAGGCCCTCACTCGAATGACACAAGGAATTCCTGCGGTGATCGTTTGGCCTCCTTCATCGAAAGCGAACACCTATACCATGCCAACTCTTTCTTCAGAAAGAACCTCAACGATAGATGGACACACGCGTCTCCCAATGACAGCTCAAGACGGGAAATTGATTTCGTCCTGACGAATCGCCTGAATTCCATAACACCTCCACCATCTTCACACTGGCAGCGACCACCGAGCTATCCGTGCTACTCTTGTGATTGACAACGCCTTCGTCCGAAAGTCTAAGATCGCTAGGCTCGGCCTTTCGCTTCAGTTGAACCGCGCCACTCTCGCCCTCGATCCGCGAATTGCCACCCTGCTCCCGTCTTCTATGGTGGACATCTCGGAAGAGTACGACGATTTCGTGACACACCTGAAAGCCATCACTTCTGCTCATAGACAACCCTCTGCTTCCCATTCGAATGATTGGATTTCGCAAGCCACCAAGCTTCTCCTCGCCCAGAGAAGTATTCTACGAGATACTCCTGACCGGGACCCTGTTGCCTTTGCCTCTCTCTCGAAAGAATGTAGACGCCGCATCAAGGACGATCACAATCAATACCGCACCTCGAGACTGTTGCTTGCTGCTGAACTTCGCAAGAGCCTGAAAACTACCTCCCGCAGACTCGCCGAACACCAACTACTAATACCTTCCATCAAGAATCCCGACGGCGTCAGAATAACATCCCGCAGAGGAATTGAGGAAGAGTTCGTGAAATTCTACTCCAACCTGTACAGTTCCTCTTGGCAAGGACCTAACTTCGCACCCCAACAACCACAGGACGCCGAAGCAGTCCCCTTCGTACTCCCAAGCGAAGTCAGATCGGCAATCGAGTCTTCGGCAAGTGGCAAAGCGAGCGGTCCTGACAAGATCTCGATCGACGAAATCAAATCCATGGGCCACGAACTACACACAGCTCTGGCCGAACGTTTCTCGGTTTACCTAGCAGCCGGATCCATCCCGACCGCCTGGAAGACGTCATCTATGTCGCTGATCTTCAAAAAAGGCGACAAGGAGGATATAGGCAACTACCGTCCAATAACCAGCCTTCCGGTGATGTACAAGATCTTCTCCAAAATTATCCTGGCGCGGGTGCGGAAAACCTTGGACTCGGAACAACCCCTAGAACAGACGGGCTTTCGTCCTGGCTTTAGTACAATGGACAATATCCAAACAGTCACGAGGGTCATCGAGGCCTGCCGAGAACACAAGATCGACCTGGTCTTGACTTTCGTAGACTACAAAAAGGCCTTCGACTCCGTTGAAGTTATACCGATACTTCGAGCCCTGAAAAATCAAGGAGTCCACCACCAATACTTGAAGATCTTGGGAGAGTGTTTATCCGGCACCTCGACTACTATCCGCCTCTACGACAGGAAACTCACAATCCCGATCAACAGAGGCGCCCGCCAAGGTGACCCCATTTCTCCAACGATCTTTAGCGCAGTCCTCGAACATGCCCTCCGGAACCTCAACTGGCAGAAACACGACCTTGACACCAACCCACTCCGACAGCTACGAGGGATCAGAATCAACGGCCGCCAACTACACCATCTACGATTTGCCGACGACATAGTTATCTTCAGCAAATCCCTAGCCGAAGCCAGCTCCTCCCTCAACGAACTAGATACAGTCGGCCGCGCAGTTGGTCTGGAGATAAATTTGAAGAAGACCCAGTACATGTCTAACTTCGTCCCCTCCAACGCCGAGCTAAGAGTCGGGCAGTCCAACATCGAGAGAGTCGATCGTTATACCTTCCTAGGGAGATCGATCAACATGTCGAACGACCTCACGAACGAATTATCCCGACGAAGAAGCGCCGGATGGGCTGCACTATACAACATCATGCCGGTCATCTCGACCTCTTCCGACTCCAACTTCATAGACATTATTCCGGAACTACCGCCCGACAATACCGGTACTTGCGCCAGACAATAGCGGGACGACCGCCGATACACGGCGGTAGTACCGGTATTCTCGGGCGCAACTACCGCTTTTGTCGGGCGGTAGTACCGCTTTTTGGAATACAGTCCCCCAAAAAACTACCCGCTACCAGAAATAATTTACCACACTTATTTTCATTTAAGAAGAACATTGAAAATTAATAATATTTATTCGCAAGTTAAAATTTCCACAAACGAACTATTACAAACAACGCAAAGAATGTGTACTGTATTGATTGGGAAAAAACTCGATAAAGTATAGATAAACTTAAGTCTCACGGAAAAAACTTGAGTAAAATGTTGACAGATGATCAATTCATACTACATAGACCGAGAAAACAAGTTATTTCAGTTAGTTAAATACGATAATTAACGAAATATCTCGATTGTGACTCATTAAAGAATTCATAACAAGACTAAATCAAGCGAAATAAGTACATTATTTTGTGGAGGGGGGGGGCTTTTACAAAATGACTAGAATATACAGAAAAAGTAGAACATTGACAAAACTGGTATAAACAGTCGCACAGTATAAGAGCATACACAAAAATGTTTGTAGTAACACCATACCGATAAATGTTTTTGTCGACTATGTGCTGCACTAGTATAGTGAGTGGCAAATTTATAAATTTTTGTCTCTCGCTGGAATCGAACCTACGAGCAAAAGTTTGGTAGCAGGGAGGTAACCACTGCGCTATTAGAGCACATAACCGGCAAGCTTTGGAATAAAAGATATGTCCGCGTACACAGCGGAAAGTAAGATATACAGTACCCTCCCGCCTTTCCGTTGGCGACGACTATATTAATGATGACCGAGTAACTGTAGCAGACTTCTTTGGTCCACTGTATCTTCCCTCCAGGTCGTGTGTACAGTTTCCAGCACAAGATCGAGACATGCATCATCTGAAAAAATAGGAATATTGTTCACACTACCGATCATACTCTTTTTTACCCATATGTAGCTCTCCAAAATACCTCATACACCTGATACTTTTCCAGAATATTCTCACATTCACATAGCAAAACTCTTATGAATCTTGATGACACTATCCAATAGAAAATGGTGTTGGAATATAGCATTTATGATCTAATTCGACAAAAGTTTTTCTCTGAATCTCTCTTAGACAGTTTCGAAGGAGATAAAAGACAGTTTCACTGATACTGAAATAAATCTCTCTCTCTCCCTCTCTCTCTCCCTCTCTCAGTCTCACTCTTCCCACACCCCTCTGTCTTCCCACCCATCCAACATTCTATTTCGAAATTAAGGTGATACACACATTACTATCTATCATAAATGCAACCAACCTCTCTGGACTTCAGTTTCTCCGCGAAATGGTTCATTTTGCAATTGATTCGCCTGTTCCAATCATCGGCTGGTTCTGCTGTTCTGCAAAACATGAATTATAAGTAAAGTCTAGTCAAAAATGACATAAAGTTGGTCCAACTTGAACTACTGCAGCTCATGTTTCAGAAAAAACTTAGGTGATATAGAAAAGCGGACCGAGTTAAGCGGACCGAAGTATGGTTGGCCATAGTTTTGAAATACTACTAAGGTCAAATCAAAAATAACGAAATTGGTCTAGTTTGCGGTCTAGTTTTGTAACGAGAAACTAGAAATATGGGTATAAATCTCATATATGGAGCGGTAAATCTACTAGCTACCCAAAATCTACAAGGGGCAAGAAACATCAATCGATATCCATGGCTCGAAAAACCAAAACAGTCAAAGGAAGAGGGAGCGGGTTTTTGACAAAAGATGACCTGTTGCAGTTTTCGGTTTAATCTGTACCACTACAGATAAATCAACTCTTTCAAAAGTGGCAGTATATACTCCTTTTCTTTCACAAGCACCCTCTTACAGTAACCGGTTGACTATGTTTATCGGCGATGAGCTGAAACTAGGATCGCGCTCTCCATGGCAAGCCAGTACAGTATATGTTAAAGTGTACGAATACGTGAAACGTAAAGTTTTGTCCGAGTAACGTGTGCACCGCTACTAAAGTTTATTTTTACGTCAATCTCTTGTTCACTTTTTGTATTTTTCCGCAGATAGGAAAGGTTGTGAAGTAGAAAAAAAAGCTTACCTGCACCAGATTCCCACCATCCCTTTCCATTTGAAAATGCGGAAGCTTCATCTTCCACGGAGATGTCCACCTCCCTAAAAAATGAGAAATAAATTGCGTTTCACACATACATGACCCATTAGAGTGCTGTTTTGTTGAAGCTGCAGACAAGCTTTAACATACTTTCCCATATTTGAGTTTTATCCGCAATCACAGCATAAGTTCTGTTACTAATCTAAAATGCAGAATATCAGTAGGAACGGCGTGGACTGAAACAATTTCTACAAACTACAAACTACACACGCGGAGAACCGAGGCAAACTTATATTAAAACGTTTCAGGAGTTCCGTTGTTACGTATTTTGAATTATTTCCCAACTTTTGATGTTTACTGAAATGTTCAATACGTATTTCATCATAGGATGACATCGTATGGGGAAGGCAGAAAGATGATTTTGTCTGATTTGACAGAACACGTGCGCATGTTCTAGTTTTACTACATAAATTTAACCACATACCTCAAAGCTTTCCCCTGCAAGATGAACTTTCTATTGATAACCATGAATCCATGGATACTGATCTGAAATTTACTGATCTGAAAAACACTTTCATACAACATAACAACTAACAAAACGGAAATTCTTACGAAAATATAATTCACGTGTAAGTGAGAGATGACTGTCCGAAAATTGGCATAAAAAAATCAAATTTACTACTAGTCGAAAAGACTAGGATTCCACTTTCAATATGTTACATATTAGTTTGAAAATTTTAGAAATAGCTCTAAAAGTACGAAATTCAAACCAAATAAAACTGACTTCTACCTACAACCAAGCACATAAGAATAACATTCTAAACTAATCTATTTATTTTAATTGAAGTTAGAAGTTACCAGTTGCGAAATAAGAAAAAAATATGTAAAGAGAACAGCCGACCGACGAGCGGTTGCGCAGACGAGAAGTGAAGGGCGGTTCGAAAACAATTATCAATCAATAACATATTATCCGGCGGTAGTACCGCTCACAGGGCTCCCTGCCCCGGCCGGTTATTCTGCTGCGGTAGTACCGGTATTGTCGCGCGCTAGTACCGATTTTGGCTATTGTCCTGCGGTACTACCGACAGAATGTCTGAGTTGAAACGATCTCTTTTCAACACCCACGTCCTCCCAGCAATCACCTACGGATCCGAAACCTGGGCCCTTACCGCGGCCTCCGAAAACCACCTCAGAGTAACTCAAGCTGCTCTCGAACGGAAAATGGTCGGAATCCCGCTGAGAGTTCAACGCGACAGACAACTCCACAACTCCGACATTCGAGCGATGACAGGAGTTAACGATATAATCGTACAAGCCAACTCGAACAAGCACAGATGGGCCGGTCACCTCATGAGAAGACAAGACGACAGATGGTCCACATCTACCGCGACCTGGTACCCCAGGGACGTACGCTGCCCAGTTGGCCGTCCTCCCATGCGTTGGTCCGACTCGTTGGCACACAGAAATAATTCTTTTAAGCTTTTTCTGAACAGGCACAGTGGAACGGTTCGGGCGGGTCTCCTTCATTGGTCCAGCCTGGCACAAGATAGATCGAAATGGAAAGCAAATTGGGTCCCGCAGAAGAGCAACCGCTCCCTGAGGCACGGGACAACTAAGTAACTAAGTAAGTAAGTACTATTGGATACGCGTTGTTATTTGTCTTCTCTTACTTTAGTGCTATTATTTTTTGGCAGACACTAGTGAGTTGTGACTGTCTTACGAAAAGGACTCCGTTTCACAGAACAAGCTCGTCAAAATTCATGATTTTGCATCAAAACTGGACTAATTTTCCTGATTTTGGCAGATTGGCCGTCTGGTTATGATGAATTGAAAGTCCGTTATTGAATTCGGAAGTATACCTTCCCATTGTGATTGTTATTCGTGGTCATATTGAAAATACTTTCTCTTCCAGAGATAGAAACATCGTTTTCTGTGATGTTCCGCCGCCGTGAGGTTTTTGATTACTAGATGGGAGTTCTTGATTGATGACTTTCGATTTTTTAATTCGATTTGAACATTAAATAGCTTTGAAAAATATGGAAAGATCAAAATTTGGCTCAACAAAGGCTTAAATAAGCTATCTTCAAAATTTTATCGGTATTTGCGCAAATTTACCGTGCTACACAAGCGTGGTAATTTAATGTTAACGTATGGATCAATGTTTTATATGAATTTCTGTTTCAGTCTGCAGCTGAAACAGTGCTGACTGATTGTCACCGCCAAAACGGAATGAAAGAAGATGTGGCCACCAGGTCAGGGGAACAACCAGTCATGACACTCCACAGGTACGTTTTCAGTAATTTTGATTTTAAAATTATGTCCCCATTCATGAACTTCTTATCGTTTATTTCATACATCCTAATTCGGGGGTGATTTCGTTCGATAGTTTATGGAGGCACCCGTTTCTCTTCAAAAGTGGGATTTGGCAACTTAGGCCCACTCACTCACATCCTTCTTTCTTTTCCATTAGTGGATCAGTCTGCGGTGCCCTCTCACATAGTTTTTGTAAGTCTCGTGATTCATAAAACGGTTGTCTTTTGTGAGAACAAATGGTTTGAGAATTTAAGGTCGGGTGCGTATTGACTATGAGCATAAGTTAATTGTGATAACTAGTACTTTCTGCTGTTTCCACATACATGATTATGCAAAACACGCAGAATAAATTATATTGAGCTTTTTTCATATATAGTTTTTCAGATGTTCGTATTTCGGGAAGGATTGTCAGTCGGATAACCAAAAGTATAATATGATAATATATGTGTTTTATATTCTGATCTCTGTTATGATAAATATATATTTTTTTTCCATGAATGTATATAATGTGCATTTCAAAAGTAATTGAAACCAAAAAAAGAAGTTGCTAGTTCCTTTGCAAACAAAAAGACAGAACTGAGAGATACATGTAAAATGTTCACAAGCTACTTGTTACCTTGCACTCGTTTTTCCCTAATTGCGTTCATCTATGAGCGCCATTTTGCCAGCCAAATGTTGGTCGGATGGCCTAGTGGATAGCATCTTTGCTTTTGAGCTGATCGGTCGTGGGCTCGATGGTTCGATCCCCGCCTGAGGCAGTAAATTTGTTCAAAAATTATGCTGTTTACCGCCAGGGTACACATTTGACACCCCCTATACGCCAACGTTTTTCGAAAAACGTTATAAGCTTCAAACGTAAAACACGTCTCAAATCAAATACGCGGCGTACTTCATTTTTGCGTTTTACGCCAAAAAAAGTATGGACGATAATTTTGAAGTACGCTACGCCGAAAACTCGCGTAATACGCCGACGTAAATCGATAATCATGATTTGTACACGAAGTACCCGGGAGTACAACGCACGCGTAAAAAGTATGGACCCTGCCTAAGTGGTAATGACGCCAGCTATAGCAAATATCCAGTTTAAAGGCACGGTACCCTTATAACTGGGCAAACAAGCTCCTCTGATAGTTCAAATCATTAATTTTTCAAAGCTTATGTCAGAAAAATTTCAATATGTGAAACAAACGAGAAATTCCGAAATTTTGTGAGTCAATTTTTCCTTGGAAAATTTGAATTTCGCGGCTAGCTTAGCCCCGGTCACATAACAGTGAGCCGAGTGCAAACTTCGCGTAAAACCAGGCCGTTACATACCAGTGCGCAAACGGCAGCCTTTCACTGGCAATGCTGGCGAATCGACTTCACATTGTTTTAATTGTTTTACTTTTCACGTTGATTTACTGGTAATGAATATATTTTGTTCGTTTTATTCTTAGTTGTAAGTCAAAATCACTTGTGGTCACTAATTTTTGCGTGTTTGATGATTTATAATGTCTACAGGTATTGATTTTTCCTGGTACATGGATTATGCGCGTGCGTTTTTCCAGCAATAAAGAGGATTTTTTTTACTACTTACTGGACACATTTCGATAGTTTTCATCATACAACAGTGTTTTCAGGTAAATGGCACTGACTTTCAAATGTGCCATTTGTCGGGTGTCCCGCCGGCATCACACGGAGATATTTGTTGACTAGGAGTAACTCGGCCTTTTTTCTGTCCTTTTGGCCAGCGGAAAGGTCACTCTCGATGCTTTCGTCGATGTGACTCGAACAAAAGTGCGAAAGAAGGTGTGCGGAGCACTACATTCATGCGGTGAGGCTTTTATTTTTTTCCTTTACAACTCGTATGGCGCAGAATTTAAAGTTCAAAAACGCGTTCGATATGTATCGCCTGATATTGAGAACATTCAGGTCTCGTAGCCGATTTTGTTCCTTGTAGTGTTTGGTAAGGAACGTTGTTTTGAACTGTGACGATAATATATCCGTGTACCTTTTGTAGGATAGTTTGTTCAGGTGTTGTATTATTTTATCGTGAATTCTCATTGGAACACTTTGATTTTTCGGTGTGAGTACATATGGGCTGCCAGCGGTTATGATGGATCCTATCTGCAAGATGCCTTTCAGGCGAGTAAATCTTTATGAAAATTACGTGAGTCAGATATATTTGTAGATCCATGATTCGAATCCAGAAAAAAACGTTTTTCTTATCAAAACTTCAAACTATCAAGTTGAACAAACTGTGCTATATTCCGTGGAGCAAATTTATTTGTGTCACAAGCTGTTTTTAAATACTATGATGCAATCAATCAATTCATCAACTAATTCTACGTAAATCAACAAGAACTGACACAATTTTGGTCAAGTTGTGTGGTTTTTAGGCACTGGACACATCCAACACGGACAGGAAGGATATTGCTAACGTCGTTCCGGTGTTCCGGATGAATGATATGTGAGGTTTCCCACTATTTATATTCTATGTTCCACTCCCGCACCAGTAATTCGAGACTGTTCCATCGAAAATTACTCGTTTTCGATTTTAATGCGTGTAACTCCATTATTTCCATTCAAAATAGTCAATTTTTCATGATTCTTGTCAAACAGGGGCCCGTTTTCATAAATTTGGAAAACTTTGATGAATAGTGGTTGTACTACTCACAAGTGTCAAGAAAACTGCTATATAATGATTAAAAATCACACAGTAGTAAGGTTACATCTGAAAGTTATGAATTTTGCATCAAAAATAGTCAAATTGATCCCGATATTGGCGAAAAAGTAGTGTTTTGACTTTTTGTGACTATTCCGCTTATTTACTGGCATATGAAGAATCTTGACAAAGGTTCAATTTCGAAATATAGCTCTATCCTATTTGCTTTTTCAAATTGAATGTGATTTTGCAGGAGCAGGACTCGGCATTTTTTCGAAAGGGTAATCGCCCCTGGATCGTATTCGCCGATTTTTTTCGGCCTACTGCTCTCTTCCATCTCCTAGTTGTTTTATATCAGTGAGTTTTTTTATTATGAAGGGTTATTATTTTGGGGTACCCGTTATTGCGGCTTTTTTTCTGGTCCCTGGAAAACGGGCTCCTTTATCGAATCCAAGAGGATACTCTGACGTTGCATATTCATGATTTGAACCAAAAAATTGGCTGTAGTTCTTAAAGAATACTCATAGGTTTGTAACAACATATTTTATTATTTTTTTGCTAAATTCGATGTGAAGTAGAATGCCAAGCCTAATTTTCACCAGAACAGAATTTGTGCTTGTCCAAATTTTTCCCAGGCAGCTTAAGTTGATGTCAGCAATTCATCAATGTTATTGTTACACATTTGGAAATACCAAAAGTCCAAAAGTGTACTGTGAATATTTTCATTCAACCTACGCTATTGGCAAATTATTCGTAGCTGTTTTGCTGCAAGCTCGCGGTTTATATCTTGGCTCAGATTCAAATTGAAGATGGTTCCTAATTGATTTATACCGCAGAGTATGTTTTCTGGGTGCTTCGGAGCTGTTCGGCAAAGACGTCATCACCTGCATTGATGTATAGATATTGAAGAAAACCGTCTAATTTGTGTATCAATAAAGATATATCTATCATTTGTTTTTTATTGTCAATATTTTTGTTAGTTCCTAGCAATATTACGCGGTCTACTCGAGATGGAGCATCTATGTAGATAGCCTAGTGTACAGCCATTTGCTGTTGAAGAGAATGGTTGCGGGATAGAGTCCCAACTTGAGCAGTAAACCATCTTTAATTGGGGAATTATGCTGTGTATTCCAGCCATACATAAGAGAGCTTTGATTTTCCCTGATCCTGAATAAGTTGAGCATTGAATTCCAGAAAGCAAATCGCAATTATACGTGTTTCTCAGTGACCAAATGGTCATTACGTAAATTGAGTGATGATTGTTCAATATTTTATCATGTTCTGATCACAATTTTCTCGAATTAACAGATTCTGTGCGTGTACAAAATACGACACACCAAATGTGCGCCTCCAATCAAAAATATTTGGGCGCGAAAACATCGTAATTCAAATTTTTAACTACGGTATCTAAGAACATTTAGTTTTTTGGGATTTTTTCGCTGGTTTTACTAATAATTGAATGATTTTCATGGATTTGGTGATGATTCCCACAGTTTAATCTTCAATGGAAGTACTTAGAAAAATCAAACATTCTTATACGAACAAGAAACGATGAGATCATTGATATGATTGATGAGTTGCTCACAGCTCACTATGGGGTATCTAGATTTACGATTACTCTCAATATGTTTTTGGCTTTTGCATTTAAGTTGCATTTTAGAGAGAATGTCGCGTTTTTAGGAGCTGCAAAAATGAGCAAATAATGGAAAATCTCTGTTGAACACCATATTGGAAAGGAACAAAACCGGTTTGATATATTGAAAATTTAAGTTTAGCACTTTCCTTTTGCATGTATTTTCTCTTCTGTGCTGGGAAATACAGCGCCAGTCCTCTCCGAAAATCTATCAAGCGTCCGAATCAAACATATTTCCGTTTACTGAACAAGGGACGGTGAAGTTCAGTTGAAATGTTCAGCCGCTTTTGAAAGGTTCTCGTATAATATTGTTGACTCGGAATTGTTTTGACTCAACCAAAGTTGCGGCAATGAGGGCGAAGATTCAAAAAGCTTTTTACTAATAGGAAGACTGAGTACAAACTAGATTCAACAAGCCATCAGGGGTTTTGTTGGTAGTAATTGTAAACAAAGACAATGTGAAACTTGGGTGGTGCAGAACTGATTGTGCGTGTGGATTCGTGAGTATTTGCCCGCCAAATTTGACAGAAGAAATATCAATTAAGCTTTGAGATGTTTGAAATTAGACGAGGTACTACTTGTTCTAAGCACATGTGGTTGGAAATTAGATGACCTCTTCAATAACCAGTAGCCTCCTAACTACACAACCTGGAGCTAAACGCTATTGTCTAAACAAAAATATCTATACATTTATAGCGTACGTGTACGAGAATGATAAAAAGTTACTATACAGCTTTGTAACACGTGTTCTTAGCAATCAGTAAAAACGCTTTGTTTATTAAACCCAACTTTGCGGTATGTTTGGAGTGACTTCGCTAATTTTCCTCACCAGACCATTATATCCATTAGAAAACGAAAATTCCATCACGAGCCCCTATTCAAATTCTGAGAAAAACAAGTGAAAACGACATAATAGTTGAATGTTATTAGATACCGTAGTTAAAAATTTGAATTACTGTATTCGCGCGCTCCAATTTTTTTGAATGAAGGCGCAAACTAGGTGTGTCGTATTTTGTACACGCACAAGATTCCCTTGAAAGCGTTATCCACACCTAATTTTTTTTGTTGCGATATGATTTAGTTTTCTTGCGGGTTACTGTAGAAGTGCGCGGGCTGACGCAAGCCTGCGTACCATTTGGAAAAATACCTTGCTACAGTACATTTTCAAGTTAAGTTCTCACGAAACGAATAATATCAGAAGTTATCTAATGTTTTTGTGTTCAAGTGGTAAATATAACATATATATAGCTAAAAAACAAAAAATTTCAGTTAAAAAATACTTTTCGTGTTTTTATGTTAGCGAGGTACCGTGCCTTTAACAGTTCCGAGAGTTGGAACTGTGCGATATATGGCTCCGGAAGTAATCGGTTTTGATGGAGACGTGATGTAAACTGAATCATCGGATGTGTACAGTTTGGCTATCACCGTTTGGAAGATTCAACATCGTCGGTTAGTTGTGAAGTAACATGGGAATGATTTTCCACACTGAGACAATGAAAAATCATGTGAAACGTTAGCAAATGCTAGAAAAATTGTCTCTTCTGTTCTCTAATAAGTTCAGAAAATGTTATATAATTCAATTATTAGTGTTTGTAGTTCGGGTTTCGGTGCGTATAGGAACAATCCTGAACCCACTACTTCCCAGCTCCAGTTACAGAGTACGTATGCTAGAAAATCCTGGCACCTTAATCCCATCCTGCGTCTCCTCAAACGTACGATATTTCTCTGTTCTCTAAGAGACAGGATAAGTAGTGAGCCAGAGCGAGAGACGCAGGATGGGATGAGGGTGCCGGGTTCTTCTAGCATACGGAATCAGGTCTGAAATATCTACTTCACAGACGGATTCAGGGTTTCCTTTACCTTACGATAACAGTTCATCATTCGTTGAGTGACTCTCACATGCGAAGTGACTCTGAAAAAGAAACTTTCCAACACAGCTGACTCCGCCCACTAAAAGTTACTGTAACTGGCTTCTATCGATGGTTGAAACAAACTATAACAACCCTAACACATAGCATCCAATGATTGTCCGTTTGACCGAGGCAGATTCAAGGAGGTCGAATTTGTTTTAATATGTGAGATGGAAATCTGAAAGTTATCTTCGACTTGAAATTAGCAATAGCAGTCTCATATGAGAGACGTGAAGATGAATTAGAGTTGCAATGTCTATAACTTTGAAAATTCTATCATTTGTTGTGCCCATGTATATATTTCGACTAACCACCTTCTACGGCCTCTGCCGCATAGTTTTCTGACCATTGTTTGATAATAAATGTTTTCCGTCGTTCTTCGATTTTTGTAATATTTCGGCCGAGAACTGAGTATAACAATTTATCGAACTGAAGGCTTGCCTTGAAATCGGATAACAAGAGATATAAAAAGATGAAATACAAACAGCGAGAAATATAAGTGTAAGCATTTTCCGGAATAATACTGATGTGCTCTATGGACATTTCTCACAAAACTCCAAACTGTTGAAATGAAAAAGAACGGAGAAAATGGTAGTTATATTTGAACGAAAACATTAATCTAACGAGAAGAATTAATAGAATGGAATAGAAACTTCGTAATTACCTAATAACACTAAAATTCTCCATGAATCTGAAAGCTTGAACATAAAAAGAGAGAGTAAAATGTTTTCGACTGAATGTAGAATTCGTCTACTCGAGAAGTTTATTATCGGGGTGTCTTTCTTATTATTCGATGATGAAGTGGGAAATTGGGATTCAAGAGGGAGCAAGTCATCGAAAGCAACCTGAAAAACAGATGGAGAGAAGGTCTCTTACTGCTATTGATAGGTTAAAGAAACCGTTCCGCTATAATTTGAGTTTCTCGATAAATTTAAAAAGCTCAAAAGTTTAAAAATGTCTTCCCATAGACCATGAGAAAACTTTCTGATTGAAAATTTGTAAAATTTGCATAACATCAAGCAATGAAAAGGGGAGAAGAACATTTTCACTGTGACGCAATTTGAATTGGTTCATTTACATCCAGATTTATTTTAATTTTTCAGTCTCTAATTGTGTATTCATATGTGATAGAGTGTTTAAAAACCATTTTTGCACTTCTGTAGGCTATTTTTAGCATACCCCGTACGCAACCCCCTATCGGTGTCATTACGTAAGCCGATTTTCTGAGAAAACGAAGCAAGATTTATTTTATTTTTGATACTTGTTTTCCAGTTGCCATAGGGTCAGATTGTTAACTCAAACGTCAGAACTGGAGCGGGACGGATTCGTTAACGGGTAGTGAGAAGAAGTTAAATACACAATTTTGGAAATTTACTGAGTTCTGACTATTTTGAAGTGAAAGCAAATCTTTTAGAAAAATGCAACACAACATTTCGCTGAAAATCATTCGTTAGTCGTCCAATATTGCACTATCTTATTGTTTTGCGAAAAGTTCTTTCACTTTCAAGCCATTACGCGTCCTGGTTCGCTTTCTCTCGCTCTCTCTTTCTCTTTTCCTTTTTTGCGTCTCCCTGTTTTTCAACACACCTTCAACTCAGATCCTCCTTTCTTCAATAATTCTATCACTTCTTTATTCACCCTCGACGAGATTTGAACTGTTGGCACAATTTTCTGACTGATTGCCCCAATGAATTTGCTGTTGCGCGAGGCAAAACTTCTCTGCCCAAGATCAGAAATTTTCTGAAAAAGTTGGTAAATTCAAAGTCAAAATGTCTGATTATCAAATTCGGACAGTTTAGTCTCAATAGTTACAATTGTGGGTAGCTTGACTGAACACAAAAAACATCATTTGGTCTGCTATATTCAAACGACTTTCTATATTCAAACGAGGCGTTGAAAGAAAAATATTAAAGATAATTGAGGCTTGCTAACACAGACATAAACGGAAATTTCAAACGAACAAATTAGTTACCTCTTCCAATTCTTTGAAGTGTTGTTTGAAATTGTCCCATTCATAGTCAAACATGCTTTCGTCACTTTCTTCGAGAACCTCTTCATCCAATTCTTGAAAATTTCTCTCAGATTATAAAAATTCAACATTTCTCTTTTTCTCATTTTGAAAAATCAAAATGATTCGACCTTTTATTTAATTATGATTATATAATTACTTATTGCTATTTATTATGTAATTAATTATTATATAATTATACTACCATTTATTTGATTGTGTAGAAAAATTTCACTATGTCATCGACATAAAGACTTTGTCAAAAAACCACATTCAAACTCAAGATTCAAGATTTCATCAGTTCATTTCATATCGTTCTTTGACTGCCCTCCAAACCTCCAGTTGTATTTCCAACTATCAATAACAAAAATACAAAAAATATGTCCAATTATTCTCTCGTTTTGTTATATTTTGGATCAAATCTTGTTTCTCGTTCTCGACCTTGGAAAAAGTAAAAAAAAATACGAATTGAAACGGAAAATTATCCAAAAAGTTATACTACGTTAAATTAGCCGGTGAGCTGACATGAAATATTCCTATGCTTCAAATATAATTGGTATAAAGAATAGAGGATCTCCAAATAATTTCGTAAACACAGATCAGAAAGTTTTTCTCCCAATTTTGAAACTCACCTGTCCAATCCGCTCTATTTCTTGTTGTTTCTCATTCTTCAGTCGTTCATTCTCAGTTTCTAGTTTGGAATTCTGGAGAATTTCCAATATAGTCAATGTTTCAACTGGTATTTGCCTTTTTTGCAGAAATATATCACCAAATAGAGGTGTAGAAAGCTGGGAAAGCGATATCTTCCACATTGGTTTCAGGGTATAAAACAGAAGTGCAACAAGTTTACCTAGCCGAGTCAACCCTCAGTAAAATGTTATGGTGAACATTTTTTAGGTGGTTGTTGTTGCAAAAATGACTATTCACACTGTTTAAAGTGATAAATAAATTACAACTTTGCATTACCTTTTTCGTGAGTTCTTCGCACATTTGTCTCGCTTCTGTCAATTTCTTCAGATTTTCTTATTTGCCTTCTCAAGTTCGGCGATTCGAACAGTTTTTTCATCTGGTTTTGCCTGACGTAGTTGTTAGAATTCAACGACCTTATTTTGTCGCACCGCCACCTTTTATTTACTCTGCTGATCAAAAATCACAAATAAGAGAAAAACGTCAATTCAATGCAACAACATGGATTTCTTCCTCAATTTAGCTCAAATTGACCCTCGAGAAAGTTGAACTCCATAGACTTTGTAATAAGAATGTGATGAAGTGTTAAACTCTTTTGAATCAAAAACAGGACTAGAACTTAACAGAGTTCAACTTCAACAATCGTGATGTTCAAGTTCATTCAAATGCATTTTTCACAAACAAAACTTATTGGTACAATAAGAGTGTATCGAAACTCATTGGTAACTAACCTCAGCAACCAGACCCGGGAGGTTCTCCTCCATGTACGTCTTGAAAGCTGTTCTCACATTATCTGGAGTGATCAATATGATTCTCAACACAAATCATCACGTTTCAACTGACCTGAGATGACCAAATTGCTTTTGTTCGTTTCAACTCAATGTCATTGCAAAAATCCCGAAAACGTGTAATGAGGAGGATGATCTCTTCTAAAATTTCATAATTTCATACGAATGATTCGAATGATTCTGTTCAATTCTCTGTTTGATTTGACCATGAATTTGTGCCGCAGTTCAGAGTATTTGCCAACAAATTTCAGAATCAGCAACAAAAGGTGCAGACATATGAAAATACGCATCGACTTAAGTTCTTAATTTTTGTGGTCGAAAGTTGTTAGCATGAGAGTTCACTCACCAGTTTGATATGTTTCTCTCACATAGTTGGTCACTATTTCCGTTTCTGAAAATAAAGTTATTTTGATATAATTAGATTCTTATCTGGAAACTCGAAACTACATGGAAAATGTGAAGATGAAGACAACTGACCAAAAAATTAGGCTCAAAGAACTACTCCTATGTTTTCGTGTAACAATGTTATTACCAAGCACATTTTGCTATAGAAAAATGCACTTTTTGACAAGCTCTGAATTTTTGAAATTCACGCGCTTGATTTCTAAGAATCACTCTCCAATTTCACGAAAGCGTTTGAACTACTTTTGAGCATGTCTCGTGTTTTGAGATTGTGAATAAATTGTACCTTAATGCCATTGCAAAAATGAAGACGATTCAAAAAATCTGCTCGAGTTATTCTCGTTATGACTGAAAATATGATGTCACGGGCAGCCTCAAGCAAAAATACTTGAAAACTTCCAAATCCACTTACACAAAACATTCAGATAGATTCAGTAAAAAAAACAGTAAATTTTATTGGAATCTGTTCAATTGAATGACTCACTGAATTGGAGGAAACAATCATAAGAATGATGCCATTGCCGTACTTGAGGGACGGGACAACTGAGGTAATGGCGGAGACACTGACACGGCTTGATTCCCCCAACTGTGAAAAGAACATTGTTATGGAAAGAACATTGTTTACAATTGGTCAGGTGTCCTTTTGTTCTGAGCAGGAATATCAGACACAAAAGTAGGTTAATTCGTCAATCGTGATAATAGCTGGTTCTTTTCTCGTGCTGAACGTCATTGGAACTCATTCAATAGAAATGAATCTGATATGCTATCATAGGTCAACTACGTGCGAGACTGAAAAATATTGATGTCAGATTGTTCGGTGATGTACCACGTTTCTTAACATAAACACTACTGTAATTGTTTTCTCCTTCTCTTCTCTCTGTACCATGTTTACTTGTTCACGATGTATTCGTTTTCCGCGATTTTTCATTAAACGCTCCCTTGTAAGTTGACTGCGTCTTCAACACGCAACCCATTGGGATCCGTATTCGCCATAGGTACTCTTATCATTTTTCATGATACTTTCATAATTTGTACTGTGTTTAACCTATGCGAATGAACTTTTTATTATTATTATTATGGAAATGGAGAGGAGGAGAACACTTGAGAGTCAATATAATATAAAAGATGAACAGAAAAAGAGAGGAAGGAGAGAGAGAGAAAGGGGGGAGAGAGAGAGAGAGGGAGAGAGAGAGAGAGAGAGAAAGAGAGAGAGAAAGAGAGGGGAGAGACAGAAGAGAAAGAGAAAGAGAGAGAGAGAGGAAGAGATAGAAAGAGAGAGACAGAGAGAGAGAGACAGAGAGAGAGAGAGAGAGAGAGAGAGAGAGAGAGAGAGAGAGAGAGAGAGAGAAAGAGAGAGGGGAAGAGAGAGAGAGAGATAGAAAGAGAGAGAGAGAGGGAGAGAGAGAGAGAGAGAGAGAGAGAGAGAGAGAGAGAGAAAGAGAGAGAGAGAGAAAGAGAGGGGAGAGACAGAAGAGAAAGAGACAGAGAGAGAGACAGAGAGAGAGAGAGAGAGAGAGAGAGAGAGAGAGGGAAGAGAGAGAGAGAGAGAGATAGAAAGAGAGGGAGAGGGAGAGAGAGAGAGAGAGAGAGAGAGAGAGGGGAAGAGAGAGAGAGAGAGAAAGAGAGAGAGAAAAAGAGAGAGAGAAGAGAAAGAGGAGAGAGGAAGAGGGAGAGATCGAGAGATAGAGGGAGAGAGAGGGAGAGAGAAGGGAGAGAGAGAGAAACAGGGAGAGAGAGAGAGAGACAGAGAGAGGGAGATAGAGAGAGAGAAGGAAGAGAGAGAGAGAGAGATAGAAAGAGAGAGAGAGAGAGAGAGAGAGAGAGAGAGGAGAGAGAGGGAGAGGGGGGGGGGGGAGAGAGACACTGACAGTCCTTGATTCCCCCAACTGTGGAAAGAACATTGTTATGGAAACAGAGAGGAGGAGAACACTTGAGAGTCAATAAAATATAATGGATGAACAGAGAAAGAGAGGGAGAGAGGGAGAGAGAGAGAGAGAGAGAGAGAGAGAGAGAGAGAGAGAGAGAGAGAGAGAGAGAGAGAGAGAGAGAGAGAGAGAGAGAGAGAGAGAGAGAGAGAGAGAGAGAGATAGTCACCTGTTGTATTTGATTGGTTCGTTTCTCTCTCCACTTTCGTTTCACAAATATAACATATTCTCCAACACCTCATCAACAGATTGCATTCTTCTATTGTGAGATTCAAAGTGTTTCTCTAAAAAAGACTATTTTCCAGTTGAACTTCGTTCTTCGGTTTTTGTTTTATGTTGTTTTTCTTTGATGGAAAATATAATACGTGAACATTCAAAAAATACACGAGTGGAAAATATTTTCAGCTCAAGAAAAAAAGTGAAAAAAAGGGAAGACCAGAGACCATTGTCAGTGCACCCATCGCGCACAATCAACTTTTATTTTTTTACAATCAAACTTTTAGTTTTTTTCCAATCAAACTTTATTTTTTTCAAAAAAATGTTTAAATGTTTGGTTTGCGTTTCGCGCGCGACGTCAGGTTGCGGACTCTGCCCGGCGACACGACAAAGCACACGAGAAAAATCTATTTTAGCTCGGTCGTACATTTAGACGAGCTTTTATTATTCTGTTTATTATCACGTGTGTACGATGGTTTCATATTCCATAATGAGTAGTGTTCAGGTATGGGGTGGGGACTGGGTTTCTTTTTCATCCCACCTTTCCATCTTGCTTGGGTAGTCTGACTTGTCCAATAACTTTCTTATTAATAGTATTACCATTATTTGAATTCGTTTTTGAATGACCCTCAGAGTTCAGGGTTCATCCGGGTTTGTACTCGTCATGCAAATGTACGTCTGCCACTCCCCTTCACACTCAAATCGTCCCACGCTGTGTTTTCCTTACCGGTCATTACGAATAACTGCAATTTATTTTGAATGATGAGGGAAAGAAGGATACAGCGTAGTTTCTTTAGTTAGGCTATTAGAAATGACAATATCCAAGCTGTAGTTCGATCTGTATGCATGAAACGGTATCCAAATTACGACTGCTAAAATAGAAAAGAATTAAGGATCAAACTACAAACACAGCGGTTGAGAGCTGGATCCTAGATGTACAGTATCGACCCCCTAGGAAAACACTCCGTGATTCCTCTATTGGATTGATCTTCATAGTTCATCACTTCCTTCGTTATCAATCGTTTATTTAATGCAAGTTTCATCTTTCAGCAGCAGCAATATTGCAAATATTGCTAACGACGACCGAACAAGCAGCCGATTACTGGTTGGCCCTGGCTGTTTCGCCGTTAAAGTGAAGTCACATGGTCGGATCACGCCGAATTTCGTCTTCTGGTCTCAGGTATATCCACTTTTTTAAATACTAATACGAATGGTCGCTTACTTGAAAATTCTAATTCGGATTCTAATTCGGAACAAGCTGCTCTGGAGACTGGACAGCTAAGTAACCCCAATATTGACAGATCCATCTATCCAACTATTTGGAAAGGGAGCCCGTTTTTCTCTTATTAGCCAATTCAAGTATTTTTATTTCCCAATGAAATGGTGAAATAGTAGTTAGCTGAATTAATTAGTGTTTTTAGAAACTATAGTGTATTCATTCTCAATCTGTCAATCCTCAGTAACTAGGTTCAGAAAAGTCGAACCTATTCAAACATCAAAAACGGGCTCCACCCTGCACTTTTGTGGCACATGCAAAATTTGGCATTCGAACAGGGTTCAGTTTTTAAAGTATAGTTGGAAAAAGTAAATTCGTAGTAAGAGTAGCACTACTGAATAGTGTTGTTGCATTTTGTGAATCGGAGCTGAGTCATAGAGTATGGCGAGAGTTATGTATTAGTATTGCCTAATTAATATGAAATTTCAGGTTTCGCCGTACAGCAATTGTATATGCTCCTTCCGGGACGAACCGTATTCATTTCATATCTCAACTCAGTGATGATGAGACAGCTACTTCGATGAAAAGGTGAGAGATGTGTTTTTAACATTTTAAAGTGAAAAGGTAAATGAACTTTTTTGGTGAAAAGTGAATTTTGCGAAATTCTATGCTAATTTGGTATTATCGGGGACAAAGTAACATATGTGTATTCCTTCAAGAACTGTTGATCTTGACGATCATCATATATAGAAAGACTATGCGTACAAAATAGGCAATCAGAACAACACTCAACTGGTTCGAATTTCTGTATACACCAGGCGGTTACTTACTACTTTCTACTTCACACGAGTGTGGCTTGTAGTTGTGTACAGTATGCTGTCACTATGCTCATAAACTTAACTTTTTCACTCTAGTTTGTAACGAAATGAGAGTAATTTTGAGCCAGTTTTAAAATATGAAATCGGACAGTGACAAAGTTCATGTCGGTCGAGGGCTGGAGGTCAAGGTATTCAATGACAGCTTTCGTGTATACATCTCATGCTACGTTTTATTACAGAGTATGTGATTTTCTCACTACGAATACGACCACTTTGATCGGACGGACTTCCTTCTACAAAAGAAGCTGATTCATTTTTATGATATATGCTTTCATTTATGTCCGTATAAACTGATAAATGCCATCAAATGGTGGCCAATTACACATGCAACCGGGTTGCATGCAACCAAAATGCAACAGGTTGCATGTGTAAAGACAGTTTGGTTGCTTTCCAAATGCAACCGGGTTGCTTTCGGTTGCTTTTAAAATGCAACCAAGTGCAACCAAAAGCAACCAAATTGCATTAAAAACCGGAAAATGTCAAAAAATTGAGTGTTTGGTTGCATTTGAAAAGCAACCAAAAGCAACCCGGTTGCATTTGGAAAGCAACCAAATTTTGTTTACACATGCAACCCGGTTGCATTTTGGTTGCATGCAACCCGGTTGCATGTGTAAACCGCCTCAATGGTTTACAATCTGCTATTCCAACATTGTTTTTATTGTTTGTTGCGTCATTGAAAGGAAAAAAAAATTCAAGAGTATATGTTTGCAAATATATTGGGCAAACTATACTAATCGTGAAGATGGAAGCGTGTGTGTTCTAAAGGTGTGGTGACAGTTCACCCCGTTTTTTTCCTAATCACATTTTTATTATCAGGAAGTGAGGACGTTACATTATGTTTGAAAACGGGTACCCTTGACGTTCATGTGAAGTATACCGGATAATTTCGGCATGATGCTGGCTATAGATACTTCCCCACACTCTTTCCGAATGGTACAAATCGAATTATATTTACCCAAGCATTACTAGTTCAGTTGGCGCTCGCCAGACAGCGCATAGCTGCGAAACAGGCATGACCAAGAGTGATGTGAATTATGGCTTGTAGATATAGATATGTCACATTGGTCTCAGCAATATACCACGACGAATTTACACAGCAGAAATAATGACTTTTAGTCGTTTCAAAGCTTCGAATATTCGATTAAAATATTTCCGTACGTAATGTGACGTGTCGCTGAGAGCGCAAACCAAACATTTGTTTTGAAAAAAAATAAAAGTTTGGTTGAAAAAAATAAAAGTTGATTGTGCGCGATGGGTGCACTGACAGACCATATCCATTTTCGTATTGAAAAAAACCGGCTTTTTATTCAACCTAACCCTTTTTGGTAAACTCTTCTTCAGGTTACTTAACGCAAAAGGTTGTCTTTACCGTTAGTTCGAGCTGTTACCGTATATTGGTTTATAGTTACTTCCAGGTTACCTACCAAGGTAACCTGAAAAAAGGGTTACCCAAAATTGGTATTACAACTCAACGAGTTCTGAACAGCACAGTTTAATCAAAATATCTGTTTTATTCGCTTATTGTGGGCGAGAAATCATTATTGTTAGTGTATAGCAGATAAGTTCGGGTTGATCACAGAAGCTACATTTAAATTCAGCTGTTATTTAAAGAAGCATAAAAAGTTCAAAACAAATATGAGAATCAGAATAAGACAAACTCACTCGAATCATCAGATTGAAAAATTTTTTTTTCATGTGATTCTTATACGCGCTTCTTACGTCGTCTGAAAATGTTAGAATTTCGTACACCAATTACAGTTTTCTTCATGTAACTCAAAAACCTTGGGATACAAAACATACAAAGGACACCTACAGAAAAGTATTTGATGAACTTTGGTTTGAAAAGTAGGAATTATTGTCACCCACCAGTAGAAAATGTCTTCTTCACATAGTTGGTTATCAATTGTTGCTCTGAAAAATATTTTCCAATTGAGATTCGGAAAGAAATAATCGAGTTTATTTCTAGACAAGTAACTTACACTGTTTGCAAAAGATATGAAAAGAACTGGTTTGTGAACATTCAATTATATGACACGGAGCACATTGTTTTAAAAATTACGTCTCTCAGTAATAGCAATTTGAGTGTTCTTTCCAACTAAACCATAAAGAAGAACTTACATTTTTCTTTTTATATTGTATTTATTTCATTATTTTGACTTTAGGAAATTGCCGGTCACCATTTCAGTTTGCATGATGTTCGTTCTATTGAATGACTCACTGAATTCCAGAGAGCAAGAGTGGTATTCCCGTACACGAGGGACGGGACACTTGTAATGGGAGAGACATGAGCAGCCGGAGATTTCCGTAACTGTGACAATGACGTTATTATGCAGATTCGAACACAAGGATATTTTCTAATGAATCACCTCGGAGGACAGAAACATATTGAGACTCATAATTTACAAACAATGTCTTTCAAATCGAAGAACATGGCCTGTGTTTTGTCTTCATGACCTGTGTTTTTGAAATAAGCAACGTTTCACTAAAAAAAAGTGTGAGAAAAAAAAAACATTAAAAAAGTAAGTTTATTTGCTTCCTGATTTCTTTAGGCATCGGCAAACTTCGAATTGAATCAAAACTCACCATGTGTTCCTGAGATGGTGGTTTCGCATTTCACACAAATCTTCCAAATTCCCATCAAATGATCGCATTCCTCCATGTTGAGGTTGACCATGTTAAGCGAATTTTCACCTTAAGAGTTATAAATGGATCCTTTTTTGTTAGTCTAACGAATAATTATTTAAAAGCAGAGAAACATGGGTAGTAAGTTTCGGATGGAAGAGTAGATGCGAATTACAGTCACAATTTTCGGAGGTCAGACGACCTCTTGATTCGAGTTTGACCGCAAAAATGAACCATTTGAAATAAATAAAGAACAACCAAAGGATCAAACTACAGAGACATCCGTCAAGCAGTTGGTGCAACCAACCTGAACTTATTCTAAAATTGAAATCGAGCAAAGCGCTGTGCGTCATTTGTCTTTGGTTCGGCTAAAGCAAGCCTCTCTTTGTTCTAGTTTGTCTACAAAAGGGCTCAAACGATAAACTGTGATAATGGTTCGTGATTTTTGTAAAACACATCGCAAAACCTGAAGTCTGGAGGCAAATTAACGAGAAAAAACTGTGATGACACCCGAAAATTGGGTTAGATGTAAAATTCACACAGCCTATAACGCTGGCCAAGTGATGCTGTTTTCAGCAAATGAGAAAGCTCGGAATCATTACAGTGGTTTTTTTTCATTCTCTGAGAACCGGAGAAAGGGTGATGCATTGGATGTCGCTTGGGATATGAAAGAGCGATGCTGATAGTAACTTGGACGTGATATAAGAAACTGAACGGGAAGTTTTTATGAGCCCCTGTCGACATTGAAACACTCTCTTTCAAACTTATAGGACAATTCTCGTGCTGTACTTTGAACATTTATCGTTCGTGTGCTGGTATTACTGCCATGACAGTTCTCAAATGTGGTAATAGGTGGTCATCTTGACATCCAAAATCTGATTTAACCCGTTTTGTTAATTTAATAACCGAGTACTTCCAGATGACTTTTGGTTCTCCACCTCCAAATGGGCTTCATATAAAGTTATGTTTCGTGTAGAAACTGTATAAAGTACCTCAGAAAGAAGACGGGTGCGTCTTTTTCAGTAGCTATTGATTTTTGTCTACGAACCACTTTTCCCCGAAGATGCGACAAACTTTGCTCAGCTCACAAATAGCCTTACTCTAATTAGAACTGACGTATTGAGGAAGTTCTTTGATAATATTCTTGCAAGATGGATCGTGTATTGCTACAATTACTTGAATTGTCAGACATTTCTTGTTTTTTCTCGAATACATGACCTGTGCGTGTACAAAATACGACACACTAAATTCGCGCCTTCAATCAAAAATATTTGGGCGCGAAAACACCGTTATTCAAATTTTTAACTACGGTATCTAAGAACATGTTGTTTTTTGGGATCTTTTCGCTGGTTTCACCAATTTTTGAATGATGTCCATGGATTTCGTGATGATTCTTTAATGGATATACTTAGAAAAATCAATCGTTTTCATACGAATAAGAAACGATGGGATCATTGATGAACTCACAGTTCACTATTGGGTAACTAGATTGGAAAGCCTCGCACAGCTGTTTCGTCACCAATTTTCGATTACTCTCAATATATTTTTCGGCTGGTTGCATTTAAGAGTGAATTTGGAGTTTCTTGGAGCTGCAAAAATCAGCGAATAATCGAAAAACTGCGTTGGACACCACCTGGAAACGAATTAAATCGGTTTGATGTATTAAAAAATTAAGTATAGCACTTTCCTTTAGCATCTATCTCCCCTTCTGTACTGGGAACTACAGAGCCAGTCCTTT
Source organism: Litoditis marina (assembly GCA_964036275.1). Taxonomy (NCBI): domain Eukaryota; kingdom Metazoa; phylum Nematoda; class Chromadorea; order Rhabditida; family Rhabditidae; genus Litoditis; species Litoditis marina. The sequence goes on from OZ038437.1 coordinate 20,365,154, forward strand.
TCGCAAATTTATCAAGCGTTCTAAGCAGAAAGAGTTTCGTTTACCGAACAATGTTCAGTTGAAATGTTTACACTCACGTTCACTCTAGTGTTCATCCGTTGTTGTCTCGTATAATTATTGACTCGAAAATGTTTGGACTCAACCATATTCGCCTTAATAACGGCGAAGATTCAAAAAGCTTTTCATTGATCGGAAGACGGGTATGAACTATATTTAATAAGTGAGCAGGGTTTTCGTTGTATGTAAACAGTGACAATGACGAGTTTAGGTGACGGAACTGATTGTGCGTGTGGATTCTTTTGCCACAGTTGACAGAAGGTATATCAATTGAACTTTGAAATGTTTGACAGTAGACGAGGTACTAGATCATAGCTGGGATAGGCCTGGTTAGGGGTTTGTAGAGTTAACGATCCCTCCCGCGAAAAAATACGAAAAGTTATAGGTCCTTCTCCAACATAGTGGCGCCACAATGATGAAAAGGGATAATTCGTTTGGTAGTTATAGGTCCCCTCTCGTTCAGTTTGTTACAAAATTAAGCGTACCCGGGTCAGCGGACCTTGACATCGCACCTATGAACTACATACTACTTGTTATAAACACTATGGTTGGAAATTAGATGAACTCTTCAATAACCCCAGTAGCCTCCTAACTACACAACCTGGAGCTGAAGGCTATTTTCCAAACAAAAATATTCATACATTGATAGCGTACGTGTACAAGAATAATGAAAGTCACTATACAGCTTTGTTATAAGTGTACTTGGCAATAAGTAAAACGCTTCGTTCGTTAAACCACACTTTGCGGTATGCCTGGGGTGATTTCGGTTATTAGCCTCACCAAACAATTATATTCATTAGAAAATGAAAGTTCCATCACCAACCCTCTATTTAAATTTTCAGAAAACAAGTGAAAACGGCATATTAATGGAATGTTCTTAGATACCGTAGTTAAAATTTTGAATTACTGTATTCGAGCGCTCCAATTTTTTTGAATGAAGGCGCAAATTCGGTGTGTCGTATTTTGTACACGCACAATGACCAATTTCTCGGATGTATTTCTAGTTTTTGTGTATTTAATAATAAGCAGTGAACTTCACAAGAGATGATTCGATTTTGAAATCTGGTGCTTTGCTTAATTTCTGTTAAAACAGTGGGAACAAGTTGGCGTTTTTCACTTTCCCGTTTTTTCGCTTACGGTAGCAAATTATGGAAATGGTCAAGTTAACTATCGAGTTTAGTGGAAAATAAGATTTTTGTTGTGGTTGAAGTTGAAAAATGATGGTCAGTTCTCGTGTGTAAGTTGTATGACAAAATGCAACATAGATGTATGTAAATAATGATAACACACAAGGTCACAATATTAAGAGAGAAACAAATCGCGTACCTGTAGTGTGTATAACAATTGGTTGAAAATAGTACAAAGGTGGTAAACAGCCGAGCCAACGCTAATATAAAGGGGGGGGGGGGCGCCAATCGATATTAATATAAACGAGGGGCAGGATGGTGGGACGCCACCCCCCGCCTCCCTCCCTCGGTCAGCGCTCCGCAGAGGTCAATACAAAATCAGCTGGCAATAGAGAATGACGTCATACATGATACAATTTGAAAAACGCTTGTTTTGGTGTGTATAGCTAGATGGCTAGCAATACGAGGTAAATCTATCCACCACACACATTTTTGTATTGAAAATTCTGAGAAAAAAATTGGTAAAAAATCCTAATATTCCCTTTTCAACCATTCTATTCCGGAATAACTGCTCCACACCGAGATCGAACCTGTTTCGTATATGTTGGCTAGCGTCAGTTACTATAATTAGTCTCAGAACACAAGGAAAATTGGGACTCCAGTCATAGGAGAAGGATTCTTCACTCTTAATAGGCTGTTACAACTGACAACAACTCCACGAGAGTCAGCCATTCTAGACAGCACAGTTTTATCGAAATCTTTAGTGAGCTGAAGCTGTTTCATTTGCTTATTGAGGGCGAGAAATCGTTATTATTAGTGTTTAGTAAATAGGGGTTTTGGTTGATCACAGAAGCTACATTAAAATTCATTTGCCGTTTGAAGTAGAATTTCTTGAAACAAATATAAGAATCAGAATAGGAGAAAATAAGAGAATCAAAATGAATGAAGAAAGAAAATAGGTTGTTAAAGGAATAATTATGTCTAAACATAAGATCAGTATGAGGAAAATCGGCCAATTCCACAAGGAACCCGGTATTTTGTTAACCCTACCAGGTAACCTTAACCGGGTTACCTGGTTAACCCTTTTGTTAACCACTTGTAAACCCTCTTTTACAATGTCTGTGAGGGCAAATTTAGGGTTAACAAGTGGTTAAGAAAAGGGTTAACCAGGAAACCCGGTTAATGGCTAACGGCTAGGGTTAACGAAGTACGTTTATCGAAAACCAGAACACGAAATGCAAGTATCGATTCATCGAAAAGTGGGGAACCAACAATTGTGTAATTTGTACGAGCTACTCAAGAACGGCACAAATTCTAGGGACACTGCAACAAAAAGGGAATAATATTTTGCTAATTAGTTCGCGGTAGATGTTAAGTCACAGCTGATTAATTGTGTCGACAACAGTAATCTCGCTCATTGTTTTCAAATTTCGTATCTGAATCGAAAAGCTGTGACTTGTGATCTACCGTGAACTAGTTGGCAAAATATTTTTCATTTTTTGTGGCATCATCACTTTAAAATAATCACTCTCTATATTTTTCCCTTTTTGTTGCAGTGTCCCTAGAAAATTTTACACTTTTTTGTAGATATTCCGGAGGCATGTCTACTTTTGCAATTGAAACCCAAATAAACTAACTACATTTGCTCTTGAAATTTAAACATGCGCAACTAAAATTGGAAGGAAGCATGTTTGACTTTACCTTCGCATATTTCAATAATGACATCAGTCAACCAGCATAATCCCAGAACACATCTTGTTTAGATTAAGTTTCATCGTTGATACCCCAGTTGCCAACTATTATTATCATTTGGAGAAATATTTGACGTCAACTTCGCACTTTTGAAATTTGACGTCATCTGGCTTCGGAATTTCAGAGTACGTCATTTCATGATGAAGTTTCACCGTTTACAAATTACTGATCAACTATTATCATCATTTGAAAATATATTTGATATTTGATTCTGGAGATATATTGAAAATATATCTCCAGAATCCTATATCACGTCACGAATTGAAAAACTCATGGTCAAATAGAAGTTACGATGACATCATATTTCAATTTTAGTCCGAATCGGTCAACGTTACCCTAAGTTATGAGACAGTTCGATCCACCGGCCTGTCAGAAAGGGTGAGAGAGCATGCTAAATAGAGAGACGCAGACACTTTTTGGAAAGAATGAGGTCATAACTTTGCTCTTTCTTGTTCGATTTTGTTTGAATTTCGAACACAGCTTTCAATTACGCTGTTGAAGGTTCACAAACAATAAAAAGTTTCGTTTTGCATATTTTAGCCTTTTTAGGGGGAAACTAAAAAATTGAAAGCGCGCATTAGTCTGACCAAAGACAAATCACGCACAGCGCTTCGCGCTGCACGCGATTTATTCACCATTCCGAAACGATTCTCGTGAATACTGGCGTATATCATGTATGTTGTATGTCCTATTTGCTGACTGCTCTGTTCAAAAACGCTGATCCACAAAAACGCTGAGCGGCATTACTTTCATCGTCTGTAAATGTAGATGAATAATTCTGAAAAAAGGAAGAGTTTTGTCTTTCCTAGTTCTATGGCCCCCTTTCCCCTTCATAGTTAACACCTCCTTATATGATCTGTCAGGCCCCCATTTACTACTGTATTTGCATTTGAACGCTCTACCACATGAAATATTTATAAACGTTCTAGAATTTGTGCCGTTTGCTGTGAAGTATTAAGTATGGTGGAGTTTGGATGTTGCACCAAAAGTGTGGTAGTTGGGAAGGGTATAAAATGTGTTCTGTTGAGGTTTCGACTGAAGAAATGAATCCAGCGCAATGGTTGACTTTTGCATCAACAAAACGGAACCAGGATTTTTAAATTTGTTGTGAAGGGAACACCGGCAGTTTGACAAATAGAACCGTTAGAGGTTCTGTTATTTGGTGTTGTGCCTCGGCATGTGAAAAAGGTTTTTTCCCTCCTAACGTGTGTTGGCACTTTAAACCATGGTAATACGGTATATTTCAATTGTCTAAAAAGAAACATTGGTTTGTGAATTCAGTGAAACAGCAAAATAGTTTTAGCCTTTGTAGTTAGGTTATCTCATCAGTCAATATCTATGTTTTCAGTGCTGGTCTTCTTCAAAACTTTTTCACATGCACACACATCGCGAAATGTTAACTCTTTTTTTACAGAGTATTGATTATTGGTGAATCATATGACTATTTAAAATTATGTGATATTATCAAGAGGGAAACAGAATATGATTGTAACGAGTCATCACTGAAACCACTTCGAAACATATATATTCTTATCGAGTTATTGTTTGAGAATTTCCTTATTCAGAGTTTCTATTTTCACGTAGGTTCTCATTGTTTTGACTGCTTTTCTGAAAAAAATGATCTAATAGAATCTAAATATTTTGAATAATTTGACTTTCAGTGAATAATTTGACTTTACTTGGTGTGTTTCAATTGCTCTACAGATTGACATTATTCGAAGCATTTAGTCGTCAGAGAAAATAACAAAGAATAACAGAGAAAGAGACTGCTGATATCGTTTCATAATACCGTTCGATGATGTTTCTCAGTTCGCCGTGGAAGTCCTTGGAAATTTCCGGTCTGTGGCCTTCTTTACCGCTGAGTGCGAATACGAAGAAGCTTTGTGCATCACCAGAAAATGGAGCCCTAAACGAGAGAACATATTCAAATGCTGAAATGAAGTTAACACAAGTAGTGATCGAGTTCTAAGTACTGAGTTCGAAAGAACGTATCATCAGAAAAAATCTCCGCCAATCTGCGCTGAAAAGTTGAATCGCAAGTGAGTCTGTTAAAGACAGCAATTATTCCGAAGAATGATATGTGAAAACCCATAATTTGCCCTGTTTTCTGCTCTTGAGTTTTTATTGAACTTATGAAACAAAATGATAAAGTGATGAAAAATCACTTATTCCACCTAAAAATCAAAAATCAAAAATACATACATGAAGTAGGGTCTCACAATTTATTCTCTCGTTTCTCTCTTTCTCTCATCGCCATTTCATGAGAAAATATTTTGCTCTGAGAGAACTTCAATCTTCGCCACGTCGGAGCAGTGTTCCAAAAACATCTCTCGATAGTTATTGGATAATAAACATACTTTATACGACACAAGACTCACCAAAAACAGAACAATCAATGTCACGCTCTCGGACGTTGATTTTCGTATTGTTCACCTTTTCTTTTAGAGACGGCCATTGCGAATGATTAGTCAAACCGGTTTTTTGGTTACTTCACTTTTCAATTACCTTTTTTCAGGTTATCTGTATAAGAAACCCAACGGTCACATTGGATGACAAGTAGGTTACACCTTCCGTTTAACATATGATGCTGGTTTTTCTGTTAGTTTCCCCGGTAACCGAATTTCGCCTTTAGATTATTCAAGTATGGTTACCGAAAGATTTAGAAACGGCCATGTTGACAACTCACTTGCGATGGTGCATCTCCCATACTGTGATAGCCAAGCTGTACACATCGGATGATTCAGTAGTCATACATAAAGACTGGTATTGTGATAATTTAATTCAAGAATTGCACTTTTTTTTATAAATTTGATTAATACATTACCTGCCCCTCGAAAGATATTATTTCCGGAGCCATATAATCCATAGTACCTCTGTGACATGACAAGCGGTGAAATCAGAAGTTCCGTTCAAGTTTTGTTGCTTTAAAACTTAATTAAGAAGACATAGTAAAGTGAGGATATATAAAAATAAATTATAGAATGTATAGGTAAAGGTAAAATATAAGGAAAAAACCTAGAATTCATGTGTGTGAAGTAATGTTACCTAGTTCGATTGTGATATCCAGGCGGTTCAGATGCTCACGATACAATCGAACAAAAAATGAGTCATGCTTGTTATCTGTTCCTATATTTTTCCTTTCATTATCTTAATTTTACATATTGAGTTATTTTTAAATTCAGAAACCTCGTTGCGAGGTAGTTCGCTCTTTGAAGTAGCTGTTCACTCACCACCCCTCACTCAATTCGTTGACAGGCTGACAGCTTCCCAGATCGCATAGAAGGAGAGAATGGTGGTTGTTATTCATCAGAATGCTAAAGTAATCGAATGGAAGTGTGAGTTTTGGTTTTCGAACCATTATAATAATATTTGTCTACATAAATGATCGTGCTAAAAATGTTTTTTTATTCTCTCAAGTTTCAATCTCGCATAGGAAAGGCTTACAGTGCGTCATTTTCAATTGGTTCACACTTCTCTACAATTGTTCATGGTCAGATCACTCAGGCCAGAAAATCGATACAAAGCAATAAAAGCAAGAAAAGGCAATACACGGCTACGTTGTTTTAGCAATATAAGTTATAATGGACCCATTAATGTGTAAACAGACGTTCTTTTCAGTATTTGATCACAACAATGCGCCTACAAAAGTTTGTTCTATGCCGTTGTAACTCTTAAACCGATCGTGGAGATTTTACAGAGAGATCTAGAGGAGAGCCTTTTCATCTTCAAACTAATTACAACTGAGTGTGACAAATTCAACCGATTCGTCTCAAATGTGAAGTATACGTCAAAACAATCATGCGCAAAATCGCCACTTCGGACCGATCGCTCAACTTTAAGCTACTTTATGGCTTCGGCGAGATGATTTTAATCACATCGCCTAATGTTACCGACATTTTGAAATATGCGTTATCCACTATTATTCGGATCTTTAGTAGCTTGGACAGCTTCGCTGGATAAAAACGCGATTCCACCGAAATTGAAACTGTTGCCTGGGTAGATCACAGGACCCTCCACTTCATGAGACGCAGTACCGCTGCGGTGCGAGTGGGCGTCTCTGTAGGTAAAGTTGAAACTTGATTAGAGTATATAAGAGACAAAGCGGCATCACCATTTACATTTAATAGGCAATCGTGTCGAAAATTGGTATTAACTTCGACGTATAACGAACAAGAGAGAGAGTTGAATGCTGCATTGAACTGAACAACTGAATGGAAAAGAAGAAGTGCTTTTTTTGACCACAACCTAAAAATTTTTGTGGTTCGCTGATTTACAAAGACGAATCAAGAAGATACTTGTTTTTGAAACGTTTAGAAGATTTCAATTTAGATGTGCTGGCTCGGAAGGTTCAATTCAGAATCTCGAGTCAGAGCATTGGAGGTATACTTGTCGGTCGAAGAAAAATGGGAGTGTACTGTGTATCTCACTTTGTGCTGTGTAAGAATGAATATGTACTATTCGACAACAGCGCTTCTATAAACTTAGTTGGTATAGTGGAAAGCGTCCGCGCCTCCCATAGTTTTGAGCTCGGTTCGATTTTCACATGAGGCGAACATTTTATAAATTTGACACGCATAATACTAGTCACACCTTGCCTAGCGTATCTTACCAATACAAAATCTATGTCTTCCTTCGATAACCACCCCCATTGACACCCATTAATTGCTCTATAAAACTGATAGTCAACGCAAACACCTTTGCTCGAGACCGCTTCATTACTTCCCCACATCCTAGTTTTGGTCGGAAAACTCGTACTTATACATACAACATTGACTGAACCTCATGATCCACGTTATTTCAAAGCACGTAAGCTCGAAACTTTTCCTATAGTTAATCATAAAAGTTAATTTTGTTGTAACTTGATCGGTTGGTCTGATTTGTTGTTTAAACTTGAAAAAACATCCTGCAGTTCACAACTTTGAATCACATTCGTTTATTTTGATGATAGACCTAAAAGTTTCAAGTTGAACACTTCCAAATCATGCTTTCTCAGACCGATCCTGTTCAGACTCGAACAATGAGCCGTCTTTCGAGCGAAGAATGCAATCTGATGATGAGTCTTTGGAAAGTTTGCGCTCTCTGTGAAACCTCCATCAAAGAAGGTAATGCATGATATAAGACGCTCCAATCTAAATGGTTTCGGAAATCAGGAAATCCTAGTGATTTCATGAAATTTTTAGGATGAGACTTTTAACCATCGAAGAGTTATCACTTTTTTTAAATTATTTCTGATTGGACATCGGGTAGTCCCCATTTATTTGAAGTTTAAACTAAAAACCAAACGATCGAATCGCTGTGTCCCGATTCAGGAAATTGAAAAAAAGTGTGTCACAAAAAATTGCAGTTTTCACAAATCTCTCAAAAAATTGTGTCACAATTTCTCACACTTCAATTTTTTGGGCACAATTTTTCACACTTCAATTTTTTGGGCCCAATTTTTCACACTACAATTTTTTGGGCACATTTTTCACTTTTCCAAATATTGTACATGTTCCAGCAAGAGAGGTTATTACTGAACCACTCGCGCGATACTAATGTTTCCTTCCATACCCCCCTGACTGCGCCGTATCTAGTATTGGCGATTAGAGCAATGAGACGCAGAGAAACGAGCGCGCATTGAGGGCATCGCCCAATTAGAGAAAGAGACGCAGAGAAAGAACAGGCGAGACAGATCCGCAGGATTTGAAACCATAACAAGATACGGATCATTGAGAGCTGTGTCAAAGAGTATCACAGCATTATCGCGCGAGAGACATACAAAGTGCAAAGTACCTCTCTTTAGAGAAACAAATGTGTCACAATTTTTCACACTTCCATTTTTTGGGCACAATTTTTCACACTTCAATTTTTTGGGCCCAATTTTTCACACTACAATTTTTTGGGCACATTTTTTCACACTGTTTTCAACTGCGAAAACGTGTGTTATAATGTTCTGAAAGGAAAATAATTGTGGCAGAGGATTTTGAAACATATAAATATTCGGTAGTTTTATCTGCGCTCCAAATGAGAGCGACACAAGAATTAGAAGAATTGGACATTTCAGAAAAAATATCGGACAAGTCTGATGATGCACAATATTTTGAGGTTTTCCAAGAAATTATCTAAAATGGAAACCATTTAGATTGGAGCGTCTTATATAGTTGCTGTTTTCCATAAATACAGCGGAGGGTTCGATTGATTGAGCGATGCGGGGCGAGTGGTCGTTGATTATCTGCCAGCAGTTGAGAGAGTGTGTAGATCAGTGATACGCACACGAAATGGCCCCTCGCCAAACCCCATCCCTTACAAACTCGATGGTACGGTGTCCACAATGGTTTGTCGAATTTTATAGTCTGCCCTCAGTTGTTTCAGGGGTTTGTAGTTTGATCCTGGTGTATTTCAATACAAATGTCTAGTATTTCGAGCCAATTTTTTTCTTGAAACACTAGTATTTCACAACAAATGTTTACATGTTACCATTTTTGAGAAGGTTCGCTGTACGACTGTCAGTGTTTCCACCATCAGAATGATCAATGTCCCGTGCCAAGAGTAGAAAACTTTCACCACTGTTCTCTACAAGTCAGTGAGTTTTTATTTTCGGTTTTTATTTTCAAATCATCTTTATTTTCGATTTCATAACTATATATCGGCGGAGGAGATCAAAAACATTCGGCAATGTCACAGCCTTTGCCTGTAGTTCACCACACGTAAATGAAAAGGAAAAGTAGAAAATAGGGGGGGGGGGGGACTTTTCAACTGTTCCTTTCTCGGTACTTCGTTAACACGAACTGCCGAAAAAAATTGAATAAATGTGTTCACTTCGGTTTGGTCTGAAGCAAAACGATTGCGATAACAATAACAAACTACTTTCTACTACCCAATCATAACAAGTTATAATTCAGAGCAGAAAATAATTGCAAGTTTCGTGAGAAAGGAATTCGGATCCGGTGGGTTGTTTTTCATCATAAAGATTTGTTGACGTTTTTAGGAGAATTATAGAATAAGGCAATAAGGTAATGTTTTAATCTGAACATCTCGGCAATCAATAATTAATCCCAGTATCTCTTGATCTCGATAGCTATGTGTACACAGGTTGATTGCGAAATGTACTTTGCCGTTATTTTTATTATTATACTCGTTGATTTAATACAATTCAGTACTGAATAGGTTTTTTATCGACGTGACGTTTGTCTGTTTTCGATAAGAGAAATTTCAGTCACGATGGTCCGAAACTCACAGAAAATGCTTTTGTTCTGGCTCACATAAGAATCAACTCAAAACATTATATTTTCTATAGAAAACTCATACAAACAAACGAAAACGTCGCACATTTGCACTGACTTGAGACTGAAGACAAATACGTTCCTATTTTTTCATCCGGACAATTTGTTTTTTTTGACAAGTTGTTTTCAGTCGATGAACGACAGATATATCGCGAGTGCATTCAAAAGCAGGTTCCACAATTGGTTAAAGAGGTGTGTTCTTTAATCGTCGTAACTGGAAAATGGTAAAAAAATTGAGGGTTTGTGACAATGATAATTCAAGACACGCCATCTCTTGAACATGACGTTATATAGGGTGCCAAGTATAACCGTTTGTTCCCCGCCAGAATCGAACCTGCGAGCAAAAGATTTGCTGCCATTAGCTAACCACTGCGCTATAAGAGCTCATTGTTGCAAAGCTCTCCAATCTGAGACATTTGCTCGTACAAAGCGAAAAATGAGATATACACTCTGAAATTTGTAGGGGACACTGAATGTTCTATATAGTAATCAGATACCTAAACTGGTAATTTTACATGAAATAAACTTTTCATATACATATACGTATTGTCGCCAGAAATAGAGAAGATTTACGGCTTCATTGTTTTTGTATAAACTTGTCACCGACTTGAAAACGACAAGTCTATGTATCTGATTAATATATATGTTATCAAGAACCAACGACCTGAAAATAATCGCAGGCGACCCGCCGGCGGCGACACTCCACCGACCCCTTCATGTCGCCGGCGACTCGTCGCCAAATTCTAGAGCAGTACCCTCCCTCCATTCTCTGTGATCAACGTGAAAGCAATCCAATCGTTTCAAACAACACCATATTGAAAACCAGCTATGAAACTTGATTGGCACACTGTCAAACTGGACTTTCGCACCATGTGAGGACTATGATTAGTTTCGTTGAAATGGATAGAATTGCAAATTACATTTAGTATTTCAGTCTCTTCAAGGTGCATCTCGACCACTAGACAATGAGGTATGTTTGGTTCTCAATCGAATTATTAGAGACGAAATAAATTCCAAAGATACGTATTTAACCTTTTCTATCAGTTTTTCTTTCATATTTTATCTAGATTGCTGCAATTGCTAAGATGGGAAATGACTTTTCAAATTATATGTTCCAGTAACGGTGTACTGACAACAACTTTATTGATAAATAGTAGGATTGTTCAGATCGAAATATACTCGATTTATCCGAAAACCCATGAAATCGAAAATCGAATCGAATCGAAATATTCTAAATTCGATCGTCGATTTCCGGTCTTGTTCGGCTATTTATCGTTCATTTCACTTGTACACACATATTGACGAGAGAGGACGAAACCTAAAGATCTTTTGTGAGTGGTTTTCACGAGCTAAAAAATTGTAAAAATGTCGATTTAGACGTTTTTGTCAGAATCGGAATCGAAACACGAAATAATCGGTTTTTCAAGATCGGTTAACAACCCTAATGAATAAGTACATCTCCAGGCTGCTCTTGACTCTTCGGACCCCATCATGTACGAGAGTCTTCCGTTGCAAAATGAAATCAGACGAACGCACGGAAACCGACATATATCTGCTTGGCAAGTGGCAGCTCTAGGGAAATTTGATCTCTATCGCAAAATCGTGCTACCTATCAGGAAGAAACTGAAGGGCAACAAGAAGCTTAAGGAGAAGCAACAGGAAAAGGTAGCGTTTTTGATTGTTTCTGATTGTGAATGAAACTGTTTGTGCACTACTCTAACATTTCTTCCATTTGTTGGTATCCGTGTTTTTGGGTAAGCAAGGGAAACGAACCAATATAGACAAAACTGCCAGCCTAGGCGTTTCTCAAAGGTTCTCATAGGTTGAATCAGGCCGAAAAATCACGCGATCTCCCGAGAAGGCCTGTGTGGATTGAAAACAAAAATTTTCAGGGTTTTCCTAGCAGGGGTTGAACAACGTTTGCGAAGTATGAGTATGAGGGCTATCAACAGCAAGAATTGGTTACCAGTTCGAAACATTCAAAAAGACAATCAATATTCGAATATGATCTATAGTTGAATTCGAATGGATATATATTTTTCGCTCACTGTGCCTCGGGTTCATGTTTTACACAGAGCAAAAATGATTTTAATGCGCCTCTGTCTCAACTATCTAATTCTGTCAAAGTCTCAACCCCCCCCCCTCTACTTGATGAACATTGAATTGATCTTGGCTTTAATTTCTGATCGGTTTCAGGAGGCGACCTCTATTGACAGCGGCAGAACGTTCTCACAGATGGATATTTCTGACTCGGATACCGATTTCGAAGATATTGATGAGTTGGATGACTCCTCCGAGAGCCAGGTGCATGTGAATCATTAAAGGAAGCCCGTGAGGCTGAGATGAATTGATCAATTTCAGGTTTACTCCGAATGAAAACCTTATTTAGCTTATGTCTTCCATCCTTCAGTAAATATTTGGCACTAACAACGTTCTATTATATTTAGGTACCCGTAACACCTAAATTAAATCCCTTCCCACCCTCCTTTAAAGTTCACAAATATAGCTATCCCATATTTTTCCAAAAGAAAGAGCACCAGAAATAGTCGATGTGCGCACTTTCGCGTGCCGTTATCTGTGTCAACGAGAAGATCCCTTAGGGTGAAACGATTCTTAGAGATAAAATAAGGTTGAGGCAACAAGTGGTGTTTACTGGGTGAGGGTTTCGGGGAACGTTTGTGGTTTGTAAAAGGTAATCAGGAACAGGATTAGCACAATATGATGAATTATAACGTTCTTTCTCTGTTTGTAGATTTCAATAGTTGGGGTCTCGCTAGGGTTTGAAAGTCGAACTCGAAAGTCGAAGCTCGACACAACTCGATTTCTCTTCGAAATTTTTCTCGAAACTTTTCCTAACTCAAAAACTTGAAATTTACCAAAACTCGATAAAAAACGGTAAAAAAAGAGAAATTGACATTTTGAACACGATTAACAACCCTAGTTGGCGCTAGGTTATAACCTATCATACTATTTGGCTATAAACCACGAGAAGGGTATACACTCATGTCATAGCACTTTAATTCAAAGCGTATGTTTGATTGCATATTTCAAAGGATTGTCAATGAAAAAAATACCGGAAGTGAGGATAACGTAGCTCTATTCCAGTTTACACCGTACTTTTGCAGAAAACTCATAGCACACCTAGTAGTAGTTGTGCGTATTATCGATCCGATCTCACTTTGATTGAGATTTTGGGAGCAGGTGGACAGGGCATAAGCGAACTCGTCTCCGTTGGAAAAGAAAAGTAAGTTTCAACAAAGTATTTTCTGTCCAAGGGTTAAAATAAGGTTTTCGATCTGTGGACGGGAAAAATGTGCTTAATGTTGCATGGAGATTAACTTCGATCAAGTGTTACACGTACTGCAAGCGACGATTCTCAATTACAATAAATAAATGAGAATGCCACAAATGCTGAAGTTCACGAGCACGCAGTTTTTTATATTTACTCTGATGTTTCCAACAATAGTAGTTTTTTTCAGAAAATTTGTCGCAAAACAATTTTCATCCAGAGTTGTTGCGTTCAGTGATCAGCAAGTGCGGCAGACGATTAAAGAACTTGAGGTGGGTGGATAAATTCGGTTTGACATCAGCATAACGAGAGGAGGTCCACCTAAGGTTCGTGGCAAAGCCGATAAGTAAAAAACACAAAAAATAAAATCAGAAATCAAACCTGAAAGATGAAAGAGCAACTGTTGGGAGAATATGCGAAAAAAATAAATACATACAATTCTTAAATGTCGATCAACTACAGCAAAATGTCGTTTTGTTCAAAAATATATTTTCAGGGTTTGAAGCACACGAATTTGGTGACAATTTGTGGCGCTCTGTTCGAATCTAAGATAGAGAACAGGTACCCGATAGGGTATATCATGGAGTACATGCCTGGAGGAAACCTTCTTGACGGTAAGGGATTCGAAGCGAGAAGTGATAGATGCATTTGTCATACAGTAAGAAAACATACTACATACCGTTATAGTAGTGAAACTTTATCATTCGTACATTGTGCGAAAGTTTGAGGCTTAGCGAAAAAATGCGCATGACACCAATGTCGTAAGTAATTGTGATTAAAACGAACCTGAATGTGGCAGTGGACAGTTGTAGCTTTTGGTGAGTTGGTTCCGCTGATCATTTACGCGTTTGAACTTGAACTTTCATGAGAACACGTCTTCTCCGTTGTATGATATTCAAATATCATTCCGTTTCGTGATTTATGAGATCTACAAATCGTCAAAATTTTAGCTCTTTACACATCACCGTATTTTCCTTCATATTGTTCTTTCAATTATTACTCTAATTAGACTGCCAAACAGTGTAGAAAATCATGTCTCGAACAACCTTTTCTCTAATATTCGCAAATGATCAATATTCCAGTAATTCACGGTCGTCTCAACTGTGCTCGGATTGAATATGGTTTGTCACAAATTTTCGAGTGGACCAGACAAGCGGCTGCCGGATTGATATACTTACACAAGAATGAAATCGTTCATCGAGATCTGAAACCACAAAGTTCTGTTTTTACATTGAAAATAGTAGTCTGTAGCATATGGGCCCAATTTGACTGTGAATAACAATATTTTTGAGAATGGGAACGCCAGCTGAGTCTAGACAAATATCTTCCTATCTTGTAGGAACAACTGCTAGGGGGAAAATTGCACATTGTTTCTGTTCATAGTTAGGCACATTCGAGGAAGCTAATGGTGCCATACGTGGTGAGCTTTTCTCTTTCCAATCACATAATCTCATTATTCCTCATATTTTCATGTTATCACATAATCAGTCAAGATAATCATAAAGTTAAACACACAGTTGACCTTAATTTGATGGCTTACGGTATAAGAAACGAGAGAACTAGCAATTCCTAAGTATCGCGCGCAGCGCGAAGCGCTGCGTTTGAGTTGTGTTTGGTTTTGCCATCGCGCACCCATTTTTAGCTTTCAAATAACGAAAGTCTTCAATTAATGAATTTTCCGAAATTTAACGACAGAGAGAGCTAGAGATCTATTATGTACATGTTGTGTGAAAAAATCTGGAAAATCGGTCAAGTTTGAACAAAGTTATGCTGTCGTGTCGTTATGAAAATTTCCGTTGTCCCTCGTCCCTCGTCCCTCGTTCCTCGTCCCCGATGTCCGCATAGAAAATTATTTTTTGAACTACTGGGCCGATTTGACCAAAATTCGGCACACATGCGTAGATCTCAAAGTTAGCGCGGCCCCGAAAATTTGGTGATGTCACGTTTTGTCTAACGCTTGGCGCTGGCGCCCGATGGCGCCAAAAGCTGGAAAATATGTGTTCCCATGAGTTAAAATGTTCGAAATTTCGCACAGATGTCACAAATGTAGGTTCAACTTGATTTTCAAAACATGGTGCCATAAATATCAAATGGCGCCAAACGCGGGCGCCTATTGGCGCCAAATGAGAACGACGCTAGCGAAGTAGGGTAACGACCGGATTCGTTCACAGAGGTCAGAACTATACAATTAGTTGACAAGCGGATTGAGTAACCACATTTCTTTGCCATCTGGCGCCGAAAGGCCCGGTTATCCACCAATTGGCGCCAAAGTTGAAATTATTGTTTCCGAACAAAAAATCGTCGGAAACTGTGCTAATTGGTCAAAACCGTTCGGTCCAGTTCTTTTTTCACCAATTGGAGTAACATGAATGATTATTGGCGTCCAACATTGGCGCCAGTTGGCGCCAAATCAGTAAAGGCTTGCCTTGTACTGTAATCACTCAGATTTTTCACAGAGCTCAGATTTTCATGGAATACACGAAAAAAAACGGTTTAGTGGTTTTTACAAGTTTCCCCAATCACGCCAACTTTAGAGGTCAATTGGCGCCAAAAATAATTTGAAAAACCAGGATCACACTGTTTGAGAACTCGAAATTTGGCCCAGTTATCAGGATGTTTTATAGTCACCAATTATCGAATTTCATTCTGATTGTTCTAATCTATGAGTGATTGTACTAGTACAACTAGCAAAAAGAGAACAATTAGTAAAAAGTGGGGGACCAGAAATTGTGTGAGTTCTGTTCGGTTTCACCGTTTTCAGCAAAAAGTGAACAATACGAGGTAGGGAGTGTGCAACAAAAATAGAACAATACATAGGTTATAGGTTTGCACAGCGGTTGACAAAAAACGTTTATTACAAAAATCCTAATTTTAGCGTGAGTGTATAAGTGGTTTTACGTAGGTACGTTGTGAACTGTTGTGCAAACCTATGTATTGTTCTATTTTTGTTGCACACTCCCTACCTCGTATTGTTCACTTTTTGCTGAAAACGGTGAAACCGAACAGAACTCACACACTTTCTGGTCCCCCACTTTTTACTAATTTTGGTTGTATTCTTCACCAATAGCGACTGTATCAAAGAAATAATTCTCAAACAAATATTTGCATCAAGGATTCTGGAAATATTTGTCAATGTTTAATTACAGCCTTCTACTAAGCGGTGACCTCCGAACTCTGAAGGTGTCTGGATGGAACAGTTTTCGATCTTTGCGCGCACACACGTGAGTATCCCCGGAGAGTGTGGGTTGGGATGGCTCTTTTCTTAATGCCGGCCTAACTTTATGAATTTAATCTAAAATACCTATATTCACCATATCTGCAAAGTAAACTGAAGTGTGCGTGAAGCAAACCGAGTTCAGCTGTGAATCATCTTGCGGATAGTTAAGTGGAATTCCAATATTACATACTCACTGGTTCATCACCCTATTAAAAAGTTTAGTGTGAAATGTTTTCGGGGTGTTTCTGGCCTTTCCTAATCGGATCGGCATTTGCTAGCAGGATAGATATAGTTCGTTTCACCAATCGATGACTTTCTACAGTAATCTTTCAAAAAATCAAACGCATTCATCTAATCAACAAACAGAATTTAAGTTTCACTCTTTTGTATGCTTGTAGTACCCACAATGGAAAACTAAATCACAAAGTTTAAACTATGTACAACACCTACAAGATATGATAAATTCACTTGTAAGTTTTATTATCTTACTGTAGAGGGCTATTGTTTCGTGAAACAGCCTATATGATTTTCAAATACGTTAATGGAGAATGCAATACAAACGAAACCACCAGAAAAGGTTGTTACAAAAAGAAAACAGCTGTTCTACTAGTCTCTAAGTTAATGTGGAGGTTTTCTGAATTGTCTACAGGGTGGAAACCATACCGTACGTGGCCCCCGAGTTGTTGACCAACAAACGAACTTCCTTCTCTTCCAAAGCCTGTGATGTATACAGTCTGGCCATCTGTGTCTGGGAAATTCATTATCGTGTGTGAGTTTTTCTTGACCGAAAGAGAAAAAAATTCAAGTGAAACAAGTTCATAACGGGAAAACTAAGTGGGAGGTAGAGCACAAAGATGCCAAAGTTATGAAACACATGCCTCTTGTTTAGCTGCAGCCGGAATTCCCATACAAATATGAGGATCTACAATGTGTAATCACAAGTTGATTCAGATCTCCGTTTCTGCACCACAGTAGAAATACAATTTCCCTGATGGAACATATTTGTAACGGTGGAAGGCCCGAGTTCTCCAACGACTGCGACCCTGAACTACAAACTTTACTCAAAAGGTAGAGCAGTATTGAATTTATTTGATTGCAGGAATTACTCTGGAATCATCTTAGGTAGATTGAGCTAGCAGACGATCTGCGGTTACAGTTTACTCGTGCATCTCTTTTGCTATTAGACAAAAGAAGGACGATTTTGAGGACCAATCCCGACACTTCAGTCCTTTAAACTGCAATACATTTTTCAATTGCAGTTAAAAGGACCGATGTCACGGCATTGGTCCATATAATCATCCTCCTCCAACGAGCACTCATCAAAGAGTGATAGCGAGATAGATGAATTATGGAATAATGGAAGTGATTAACGCATCGTCCTGTTATGAGTTCCCGTGGGGACCATATACATGAAACATACCGAGCCGGATCGGGATGTTATCCCGATTTCAATCGACCGGGCCATAACCAAATCGAGCTCGGGATAACATTCCAACCCGGCCCGGGATGTTTCCTACACATCCTTACCGTCCAATATTCATTTCCTCCAGAAATTTCTCCTCTCATCATTTTTCTTCCAGCAGTGTAATGTCCGAAGTAGCATTCCGACCATCGATGCAAGATTTTCACGACTTTACTGTGAGAAGACTAAAGCTCAGCTACTGAATATATGCTCCCACCTCTCAATGATACTCTTCATTATTGCGATGAATGAAACATCAGTATACAACAAGTTGTGTTTGTTCAACGATTATACGTATAGAGCAAACATGTGAAATTCCATGTTATTTTGGTGCAAGTTATAAATTTATCAAGAAACATCCATCTGTACTTCCGAAAACACTAGAGATCGGGTGACTGCAGATTATGACAAACAGTAAAATAAGATGAGTTGTGTTCGGGTTATCTAATGTGTTTCATTGCTACACCAGTGGCGGTATTCACCAATATATCCGGGAAGCTAGAGAACTAAAACAGTGTGCGGCTGTGGAGGGTCCAGAGGCTTTCTGAGCTACCCGCGACACTTGTAGACACTGGCAGATAGAAAGAAAGACCCACTCTGTGAGATAATCATTCATGGAACGAGGTCCGCCCACCTTTGCGATTATTTTATCGAAATTCCAACTAAATTTTCTCAGAGGAAGACATTTGAAGAAATGTCATCATCCATAGTAAACAAAGTCTCTATCTTACGGTTACCCCCGTAGAAGGTACGTGTGTACTAGGTTTGTTAAGATCAAAATCAGAAACCGATTCAAAACGAGTCGAAAATAAAAATAATCGACATTCTGCGAAAATCGAGGAACCGAAACTCGAAAAAGGCGAAATAATTTGAAATCGATGTTCAAGTTTCGATCTTATTCAAGCTAATCATTCAGTTCGTCTTCAAACACAAATTGACGACATCGGTGTGACGTAAGAACGGTTTGTATGATGTTTACGAACTGAAAAATAGTTAAAACTTCCACTTCTTCGTCTAAAAATGATCGGAAAAGTCGAAAACGGAGATTTCTAGTTCTGGCAAAAGTCGAAATTCGATAAAATAGGTTTTTTTTCTGAGCATACCCAAAGTCGACATCAAATCGATTCGATATATCAAAATGTTTCAAAGTCGAAACTCGAAAAAATCGTACGTACATCTGGAAAGAAACAGCGAGCAGGACAAAATCTGCACTGTTAATGTAGTTAAATTCACAAATGAGTTCAAGGTCAATGCTTGTGCCCGCTTTTCAATTCGAACCGAAGAGCACACTCTTCAATGTTCACGAAACTACCATAATCTCCGAACTAAGTCAGACTGTCTGAAGGAATCGAAAATTCTCTGCTCTTCTTATCGTCATTAAAACACTTCTCCCATTCTGATGTTTCAGATAACGTTTTATTAACACGATTCGCAGTTTTGCGATATTACACCTCACACCGTTTACACTCCTTCTATAAAAGGTTGAAAAATTACGGTGAATTCCTTCCCAAACCGACTCTTTCCGAACCAAGACCGAACCCATTCTTCCCAAACCAGTTGGTTTGTTCTAGTCCCGAACCAAATTCAGGCCAACAATGCTTAAGCCAACAGATAATGCTGGAATCGGTCGACTGCGTAACGTTTATTAGGGTTTGGTTCGGTTTCATGTCGGTATGAGTACGCAAACGGTTTGTTTCCTCACCGAACCAACTGGTTCGGGAAGAATCGGTTTAGTTTTGATTCTTGAAGAGACGATTCGGGGAGAAATTTGCCAAAACATACTGTTCTGTTTTCAACGCATTCAAATGTGAACACAATTGGAACAAACTCAGATTATAACCGAACGCTTTCTTCACTGCCGCCACCGAGAACTGAAAATAAGGGTCAACATCATGTTTAATGAAGAAAAAAGACTTTCCCCTTGGTCTTAGTCACTTTTTATCATAAATGCACAACATCGAGCATAAATGACACAGGGAGAAGTGCCTCTGTTCTACCCAAAACTATCAAATTCTGAGTTTGGCAGGGAGGGAAAGACGCAAAGTTGAACGCAAACCATGCCGGAAGACGAAGGAGAGGTGAGAAAACATTTTTATATTTCAACTTCCATTGTTGCAATATTATCATTATCATCTTTACACTTTTTCAGTATTCATTTTTCTCGTGATTGAGAACGCTTTGATCTAAAAACATCATTCTATCACACGCTTTAGTTCACTCATTCATTCAAACTAACAATACAAATTTCAGCCAAGTTCAGGCAACAAATTTACAACAACGTGTGCTAACAACTGAAATGAGGGTTCTTAACTTGTCAGTTGATGTGATAAAAGTTGATGAAAGTTGCAGTTCTTCCTTCCAGATGAGCAGAGAACCTGAAGTAGAAAAGCTGAGAAAAGACTACGAAGGAGCGAAAGATAGATGTGCCGAGGTGAAGCTTTGTTCCAAGGAGATTAGTTGTGTGGCTCATACCTAATTTGACTATGATGTCTTGGATTTTGGGCAACATATAGTTTCGAACGTGTGTGGAAAAACAGTTTGGACCTGATTTGCGAGTACTTCAAAATACATAGTTTGAGAACAAAATCGACATCCTTCAAGCAAAGTAAACTTTTCACCGATAACTTTTTGCCGGTTGTTTTGAGAATGAGAGTTTTGATTATGAATCTGATGCGGATTTGATAATTGTTTACAGTTGGAGAGAGAAAAGGAAGCTCTACGTGGAGAACTTGCAGCCGAGAGGAAAAACTTGGAAAAGATTGCTCGACAGGTTCGCTATAGTTCATTTCACTCCCAGTGAGACTTTGGCAGCGTTCCAATAAAACTTCGAATGAATCTATTTCATAGGAATAACACGTTTCATGAAAAGAGCTCTACCTAGGTACTGTAACAAAGGTTATCTGCCGCCCAGAAAAAGTGTTAGTGCTTTGAAAAATATTAACATGGAGAAAAGCTGCCTAGGAATTTTGTTGACACGTTGCCGAGGTCTCAGTAGGAATGGCAAAGACTATATTTCCAATGTCCAATGGGAAGAAGTTTTCGCATGAATATATCATGTTCTTCTGTACTTCAGATGGGGTTCTCGTAGAACCCCAATGTGACACTTTTTTATACTGAAAGGACAATATGTGGTTAGTTACTATACAACTTTTTTGGAATTGAAGTCAAAATTAGAGCTTAAACGAAACCCTCTCTGAATCACTTTTTTAGAACCACGCAACTGCATTGTTCGGTCATGTCAACCCATTCTTGGCTTCCGAGTTGAAACTCGGAAGACTTTTGGGTAGAGGAACGTTTGGATGTGTGTATTTGGCGTCTACTGTGTTTTACAGGTTAGAGTTAACTCATAACAACAATAATTTGTTCTCGGAGTGTTGTCCACTTTAGTTTTCACAGCTGACTGTGTTTGTCTAATACAACCAGTCGCTTGGTAGGCAATAATCACTGTTGAAAAGCAGTATTTTTTTCATAGTTCATCAATGAGTTTTGCTGATATTTGATGCCTAAAGCTCACACGCAAACACGTGTTACCTACGCGAAATGATGAAATATGTCCACTGTTGAATTTGAATCTCATGTTACTTTAGCTTCCCGCAGAGAATCAGAACGCACGAAATTATGTGCAACTTGTGCAGGGTACGTGTACTTCATTGCTTCGAACTGTAGTTTTGATAGCTTAGCCGAGTAAATATTCTCGCAAACTTGTCCTAAAATAGAAAATACTGCCAAACTGAAAATAGTAAGAAAGAAACATATTTTCTAAGTAGCCCTTTCAGTTTGTATATAGACAGAAGTCGGAACTATGAACAAATTTTTGTTACCACTTCGAAAAGCCAACCAAGTATTTTATAGAAAAGTGGCAGTGAAAATGTACAATAACGAGGGCCAACCTCTGCCTCCCACAAGATCCACCCATGATTCACCCGATAAAGGATCATTGGAGATAGGAAATTTGATAAAGGTGAGGCTAGTCTGATGGCATGAAATCAGTGAAAGATGAACTGATAACAATTTATTTTTGTGGACTATTCAACCTGATTTAGCATATGACGACCATGAGTCATGCTTGTTTTGAGGATACCTATGATAGCTTTATTTACTGTCTTCCTTTATCTAAGTACTCACGTTATGAAGTCAGTATCAACAAATGATTGCATGGTTTTGCATCCAACTTTGAACGGAATACGTTTTGCCCGTAAATGAACAATATTGAACTATCCTGCCCAGAGGTCTGGTAGTATTGTATGAGGTTCCAATTTTTTTTTACTTCAAATTGATTGAGTAACAATATCTGAAGCTATACCAGGTGGGCCACCATCCGCACTTTGTGCAGGTTCGTGGAGTGGTGTACAAGACAGAGATGAACTTTCCGATAGGTTACATGATGGAACACATGCACGGAGGCACGCTTTACGAAGGTAGGTCACGAGTTGAAACAAAACATCGAAATTCCACTGGGAAACGATGACTTTCCCTAAAACTCCTACTTCAACTTTTTTAGTTTTCGTTTAGAGAAAGGCGGAGGTTTAGTGTACATCTCACTTTGTGCTGTGTGAGAACACATTTATACGATTCGTCTACGACGCTGTTGTTCGCCCAGTTGGTGTAGTGGTTAGCGTGCGCGCTGTCCATACTTTTGGGTCTGGTTCGAGTCTCACACGAGGCGAATATTTTGTAAATTTGTAACGCGCAATACTGTGGGAAAAACACTTGCACTCCGTACTGTATGAGAAAAACGCGCCTGAACGAGCAGTAGGCAAAAGGTTTACTTTGAATGATATATGTCCAACTTTTTAGCTACACACTGTGGATGTAGTGAACAATTGTGAATTGTGACGTGTAAACGTATTTAAGTGATTCACGGAAAACCGAACGGTGAACCGATCGGTTATGAATATCTACATTTGCTGGACTGGACAAGACAAATATCGTCCGCTCTCTGCTATATGCACAATAAAAGGATCACTCACAGAGATATCAAACCTGACAAGTGGGTAGTTAAACTGTTCGTCAGTTGCACAGTCACGTGGAACATGTTAAACACAGCAGAACTTAGAAACAGTGCAATGACAAAGAAAAAAAAAAAAAAACAGTGCAATGACCATTCACAATTCACGGATCGCGCCACAAATAGAACAAATCCAACCATTCAAGAAAGGAACTTGCTAAATTTCCAGCAACATAGAGGGCTACAGACATCGCAAAAACTCTAGATGGACAGAAAAAAACTTAAGGCAGAAAGACAATGCAGGCAAAAAGGCAGAAAGATAATGCAGGTATGCAGGCAGGTAGTGAATGTTCAAGGAGACGCAGGGAGGGATCTGACAGACGGGATATTCCTGAATAAGGCCTCTTCATGGGAAGACACTGATTAGGTTGGCAAGGCACTTATACACCGTCCATCTAATCTGTTTTGCAATATAATTTTGATAGAAGACATTTATTATTGTTCGAAAGTAATCTAGTGCGTATGGAAGTTGATATAAAAGTTGGTTGGAACATTGAGTCGCTGAGGAGAAGATAGAATATATTAACGTATTTCAATTGGATTGGCTGGTCAACCAAAAAAACGAATGACGAGACCAAGTTCGGGGAAAGATCAGAGAAGTGGAATTACATGTAGAAACGGAATGTGATGTTTGATGAAAATGGTAGTGTTGGAGAATCATTTCAAAAGAATGGGTGAATAGATCAAAACTGAATACTAAGAGGCCGACAGAGAGACTGAGAGACTGAGAGAAGAGGACTCATGAGAGTATCCGATACTGGTGTATAAACGAAAATAATACAAAAAAAGCAGAAACATAGAGTGACCAAAAACACACCGCAAACCACAAAGTTTTGAGGAAGTAAAGAGGCAAAAACACAGAAATGGAGAATAAAAACAGAAAAACAACGAGAGAATGGAGGTATAGAGAGAGGGAAAGAGTGGAAGAGAGAGAGAGAGACAGACAGAGATAGATAGAGAGAGAGAGAGAGGATGAGAGGGAGAGGGAGAAATGTGAGAAGCAGAGCGTATGTACAGCGACGACTGCTGATGTGGAATACCAATTAACCGAATGCATTAAGCTGAAACGGCATGATGCGATGAGCAATGGAACAGAAGATAGAATAAAACCACAATTGTTTGCCTAAAGGTTGGCTCATTCCGGAGCAAGTGCATGCGGATGTTATCCAGCCGTTTTGGAGTTCGATGTTTAGTCGCTGTTTTCAGGTCGAAACTTGAAAATTATTTGCGTGCATCGAGATCAAAGTATAATGAAGATTCGGTCATCCCCTGTATGATGAGTCCAACGCATCTGCCCTTATTTACATATGGTTTTGACAATTGCAGACACATTTACAAGAGGTAAAAATATTGCATCCCAACCCGGCCCGGGATGTTTCATGCATACGGCCTCTGAGCGCGAAAAATGTAAACAAAACTTTCAGCTGCTGTCAATTTTTGGTGAACTGGGAGATTCCGTTCCACGACACCAACGGAGTGATCTATTGGACAAAACACTGGGTGCCTTGGAAGGAAGGGGTAGGTTGTTGGAGAGTTGTCCACTTTTCGTTACTACAATTCCCCAAACGCACAAAGTTAAGGTGTTTGGTGTTCACAAGTTGATAGGAAGCACTGACTGTTCAGCGTTATTGAAACTCGAGCAGTTAAAATACGTGATTGTGAAGAAAAATAAGTGCAAGGTGATAAAGTCGCCCCACGTGTATGCAAGAGCAAAAAAATATGATTCTATTAGGCTCGACTGATCAGTACCAGGGGTGACCAAAAAGTTGACCGACCCTACCACCGGTACGACCCTTCCCCCTTAAAAAATAGAAATTCGCCGAAAAACACGAAATTATGCTTCAAAATTGCGAGATTTTCACGAAAATCGGCAAAAATCACCATAATTTTTGAAAATTTGCGGACCCAACGGGGCCTTTACGACCCCCCTTCCCTTAAAAATGTGGCACGCGTGCAACTTGTGGTCATCCCTGATCAGTACACACATCAGTGAGGTGACACGTTGAGAAAACGAACCAGTTTTCGTGTCTAAAAACGTCAAACTTCACAACTTTGCCTCGAAATATCCGAATGTATGAGTTCAAGCTTGTGAGCCCCGTCACAATTGTACAATGTATGATCAACAGCTGACCTTGCCAACATGGTCGTGTATGCCCCCGTGTTGCATGGCACTCAGGGTTCTATCTAGCATCTCGTGAGCCAATGCTCTCTCGGTCTCCTCGGTGGACCAACAGTAAAAGTCACACAGAAACTCCAGGTCAACTGGAAGGAAAGAGATCAACATACATATGACAAAAAATATAATATACAGAATAAAGAATACCGACTAGCGACTACCGACGATTGGTGGTTTGACCACTGACTATCCACAAATATGATACAGGTAAACTGTTTTCTCCTTTCTCTCTCGGCAAAATACCTTGAAGAGCATAATTTTTCCACAAACGCGCCTATAATTTTCATCGAAACGAAGAATAGAGACATTACATATTCATCCGTTTAAGAACAAGAATTCAAGAATGTAAACTGACCAGGTTTGGGAAACTTCGGCTCCGTACCGAATCCGCCATACTTCTTGTCGAACGACTGTACTTTGTAGTTGAAAGCTTCACGAACAACAGCGGAAAGATCCGGGAGGTTGCCTCGGTTGTAAACACCTAGAAAATAGAGGAAATACAAGAAAAAAACTTGGCTAACCCAATAGTTCTCCATAACTGAACTGAGAAACACCACAACTATCCCTAAACTGTTTTTTGAATGACCCGGATGCCGGATCAGACTTATTGGTTCGTTTTTCTATGGAGGTATTGGGTATACTTTTAGTCAATTACACAGCCACGTGGAACTTGTTGAACACAGCAGAACTGAGAAACGCAATGAAAATGTGCCCGGTGCCTCATTAGAATGCTAACTTTACGTGACTATTCAATGGAACTCTAGTATATATAATATACCTCTTCCAACCGCCACTACGTGCCCACGTACCATATTTATCATTCCCAACGTTTTCACAGACGGTTTGTACACCTACAGCAACAGCTACAATAAATATTAAATAAACAGAATTACCGGAATGTAAGCTTACATACTT
Source organism: Litoditis marina (assembly GCA_964036275.1). Classification (NCBI taxonomy): domain Eukaryota; kingdom Metazoa; phylum Nematoda; class Chromadorea; order Rhabditida; family Rhabditidae; genus Litoditis; species Litoditis marina. The sequence continues at coordinate 20,391,419 of OZ038437.1, forward strand.
GCTGAGAAAAGACTACGAAGGAGCGAAAGATAGATGTGCCGAGGTGAAGCTTTGTTCCAAGGAGATTAGTTGTGTGGCTCATACCTAATTTGACTATGATGTCTTGGATTTTGGGCAACATATAGTTTCGAACGTGTGTGGAAAAACAGTTTGGACCTGATTTGCGAGTACTTCAAAATACATAGTTTGAGAACAAAATCGACATCCTTCAAGCAAAGTAAACTTTTCACCGATAACTTTTTGCCGGTTGTTTTGAGAATGAGAGTTTTGATTATGAATCTGATGCGGATTTGATAATTGTTTACAGTTGGAGAGAGAAAAGGAAGCTCTACGTGGAGAACTTGCAGCCGAGAGGAAAAACTTGGAAAAGATTGCTCGACAGGTTCGCTATAGTTCATTTCACTCCCAGTGAGACTTTGGCAGCGTTCCAATAAAACTTCGAATGAATCTATTTCATAGGAATAACACGTTTCATGAAAAGAGCTCTACCTAGGTACTGTAACAAAGGTTATCTGCCGCCCAGAAAAAGTGTTAGTGCTTTGAAAAATATTAACATGGAGAAAAGCTGCCTAGGAATTTTGTTGACACGTTGCCGAGGTCTCAGTAGGAATGGCAAAGACTATATTTCCAATGTCCAATGGGAAGAAGTTTTCGCATGAATATATCATGTTCTTCTGTACTTCAGATGGGGTTCTCGTAGAACCCCAATGTGACACTTTTTTATACTGAAAGGACAATATGTGGTTAGTTACTATACAACTTTTTTGGAATTGAAGTCAAAATTAGAGCTTAAACGAAACCCTCTCTGAATAACTTTTTTAGAACCACGCAACTGCATTGTTCGGTCATGTCAACCCATTCTTGGCTTCCGAGTTGAAACTCGGAAGACTTTTGGGTAGAGGAACGTTTGGATGTGTGTATTTGGCGTCTACTGTGTTTTACAGGTTAGAGTTAACTCATAACAACAATAATTTGTTCTCGGAGTGTTGTCCACTTTAGTTTTCACAGCTGACTGTGTTTGTCTAATACAACCAGTCGCTTGGTAGGCAATAATCACTGTTGAAAAGCAGTATTTTTTTCATAGTTCATCAATGAGTTTTGCTGATATTTGATGCCTAAAGCTCACACGCAAACACGTGTTACCTACGCGAAATGATGAAATATGTCCACTGTTGAATTTGAATCTCATGTTACTTTAGCTTCCCGCAGAGAATCAGAACGCACGAAATTATGTGCAACTTGTGCAGGGTACGTGTACTTCATTGCTTCGAACTGTAGTTTTGATAGCTTAGCCGAGTAAATATTCTCGCAAACTTGTCCTAAAATAGAAAATACTGCCAAACTGAAAATAGTAAGAAAGAAACATATTTTCTAAGTAGCCCTTTCAGTTTGTATATAGACAGAAGTCGGAACTATGAACAAATTTTTGTTACCACTTCGAAAAGCCAACCAAGTATTTTATAGAAAAGTGGCAGTGAAAATGTACAATAACGAGGGCCAACCTCTGCCTCCCACAAGATCCACCCATGATTCACCCGATAAAGGATCATTGGAGATAGGAAATTTGATAAAGGTGAGGCTAGTCTGATGGCATGAAATCAGTGAAAGATGAACTGATAACAATTTATTTTTGTGGACTATTCAACCTGATTTAGCATATGACGACCATGAGTCATGCTTGTTTTGAGGATACCTATGATAGCTTTATTTACTGTCTTCCTTTATCTAAGTACTCACGTTATGAAGTCAGTATCAACAAATGATTGCATGGTTTTGCATCCAACTTTGAACGGAATACGTTTTGCCCGTAAATGAACAATATTGAACTATCCTGCCCAGAGGTCTGGTAGTATTGTATGAGGTTCCAATTTTTTTTTACTTCAAATTGATTGAGTAACAATATCTGAAGCTATACCAGGTGGGCCACCATCCGCACTTTGTGCAGGTTCGTGGAGTGGTGTACAAGACAGAGATGAACTTTCCGATAGGTTACATGATGGAACACATGCACGGAGGCACGCTTTACGAAGGTAGGTCACGAGTTGAAACAAAACATCGAAATTCCACTGGGAAACGATGACTTTCCCTAAAACTCCTACTTCAACTTTTTTAGTTTTCGTTTAGAGAAAGGCGGAGGTTTAGTGTACATCTCACTTTGTGCTGTGTGAGAACACATTTATACGATTCGTCTACGACGCTGTTGTTCGCCCAGTTGGTGTAGTGGTTAGCGTGCGCGCTGTCCATACTTTTGGGTCTGGTTCGAGTCTCACACGAGGCGAATATTTTGTAAATTTGTAACGCGCAATACTGTGGGAAAAACACTTGCACTCCGTACTGTATGAGAAAAACGCGCCTGAACGAGCAGTAGGCAAAAGGTTTACTTTGAATGATATATGTCCAACTTTTTAGCTACACACTGTGGATGTAGTGAACAATTGTGAATTGTGACGTGTAAACGTATTTAAGTGATTCACGGAAAACCGAACGGTGAACCGATCGGTTATGAATATCTACATTTGCTGGACTGGACAAGACAAATATCGTCCGCTCTCTGCTATATGCACAATAAAAGGATCACTCACAGAGATATCAAACCTGACAAGTGGGTAGTTAAACTGTTCGTCAGTTGCACAGTCACGTGGAACATGTTAAACACAGCAGAACTTAGAAACAGTGCAATGACAAAGAGCACTATGTCTATATGTAACCGGGTTTTCTAACCGGTTTTTAAGCCCGTGTTTTTGGACTACCTCACAGGTAACCGACCAGTTTTTCATTTCAGGTTACCAACCGGTTACCTGCTGAGGTAACCTGAAATATGGGTTACCAAAAATCGGTTAGGTTACCGAAAAACTCAGTTTGATATACAATGCCTCATTAGAATGCTGACTTCACGCAACTATCCAATTTACTTCGAGGTTAATCTTCTGCAAATGTTGTATTCTTCCGATTTCTCGTACAGAATGTTGGACTTGTGCAATATCTGCCCAGTGAGATTCATTCGTACGCTACACTACCGTACGCTTAGGTCGGAATTGGCGGTCAGGAGTAGTTACTGTTTGTCGTTCTCTGCAATACTACCAAAAACTGTGATAATATCCTCCAAGTCCTGCTTTCTTTTGAACCTCGGCATTGTTGTGGTTATGGTTTGATTTCGTAGTTGAACCGGACACGAGGTAGTATGATGTTCATTGTGGCGACGTAACGATCATGTGCGACGATTGTGATAATATTAACTTCAGCATATTGGTAGATGTCACCAGACGTGTTCTGAAGTTGTGTGATCTTGGATGTTCCGGTACTACTGAAGAGGGGTCACAGGATTTGTGAGTTTCATTCAAATATTCTAGTAGAGTTGAAATCAATACTGTACTTTCGAGAGAAACGTGGTCACGCAAAAGTAGGACCAGCACATGTTTCGCTCGTGGAGTTCCTCAGAACGAGCGTCGTTGCAAAACAGTAAATTACTGTCCCTACAGCGTGGCTATTATAGATATTGTGTCTCGTCGTTCCGACACCCGCATGATCTCTAGATTTTTTGCCTGTCAGTTCCGACACACTCGTTAGAACTTAAAAAGATCTGTGCAGTTCCCGAGAAAAACGAAACAATTGTTCCCAGGTTAGGGACATATACGTACATGGCCCCCGAATTGATGGTTTCACATTCACAAAACACACTGTTCTACCCTCCAGCAGTTGACGTATACAGTCTTATAATAACGGTCTGGGAGATATATCATCGTCGGTGAGTTGTACTTCGAGAAACGAGCATGTCGCCAACGGAGAGGCGGAGGTGTACTGTATATATCACTTTTCGCTGTGTACGCACACATGTCTTCAATTCCAAAACTTGCCTGTTATGTACGTTGATAGCGTAGTAGTTAGCGGCCTGTTATATACAAATGTTTTGCTCGCAGGTTTGATTCCGACCGAAATTTATAAATTCGGCACCAACTATAGGAAACTCAAACTATGACGTACAGAGAGGCACATATTATTTCTTCAAAATACACATCACTACCAACCACAAATATGCCGGACAACTTTTATAGCTATTTGCTAGACATTGTGTAATAGATGGTAGACTGTACAAACTACACCTCATGTTCCGAGATGTGCAGTCTTTTCATTACCTGTTTTTACTGTCTTTCTTTCGCCTTCTTTCTCTCTGTAATCGTGTTTTTATCTGTTTATCCAAGTTCCAGAGATCCATACCCAAACTTGAACTGTTTCTGCATGGACGCGATTAATGAAATTCGCGGTGGTGAACGACCCATAATATCCCATGACTGTCCGAAACCACTCAAAACAGTTATTAGGAGGTTGGTGAGAAAAGGTAAAAACATGTCAAGTTGCATGCCAGTGAACCGAGTTTCAAAACAGAATACCATGTTTTTGCAGTAACGGCAGCTGGTAGTTTTTCTGTTCTATTTCCGATGTTTTCAGAGGCTGGTCTTCTGTTGCATCAGAACGACCTTCGATGGAGGAAATTCACACATTTACTGTGGAGGAATTGAAGGAGGTTGAAGAAACTTCGACGGAAAACTAAAAACAAGATTATAAATATGTTTTATATACTTACAAAATTGTTCATTCACGTCACTTCGTTCGAGGCGATGATCATCACAATAGCGAAAACCTTTATCATTATAATGACTTGTAGAAAAGTTCACATGGAATTACGAAATTAAAAGTATTTGCACTGGGAAGAAGATATATAGTTTGCACATTTCCCAACTGGATTTGGGCAGCTTGCCAATGAAATTTCAAGGTAGTTTTTGAACATGTTGAAATACTTCAAAACACTAGAAATTCATGTGAAGGGTTCTTCCCTTTGTTATAGTTTGTATTCAGGAAAACTTTCTGTAATATATATGTTTTCTCTAAACAACAGTCTTCCGAAGTTTTTGGCACGCTGCCAACGAGTCCAGTTGGGAAATGTAAGCACTATACTCTAACTGTCTTGATCCGTCTCCAACGTCGTTGACTTAATGTCCTCAAAACAGCGGCAGAGTGTTGGAGATATGAGTGTGGAAAATGATCATCCCTGACGAGTCAGGTGCCGTAGCAAACTCAAGAGGAAAGGTCACTATCAAGCTGAACCACTAGGTCAAAATCTGACTAAGTTGTGATATCGACAATATACCAGAGTAAGTATGCTAGAATATCCCGGCCCTTTCATTCCATCCTGCGTCTCTCGCTCTGCCTCACTGTTTCTCGTCTCTTATATCCCGGCGAGATGTGAGAGCAGAGAAATAGCGTATGTTTGAGGAGACGCAGGATGGGATAAAGGAACCGGGATCTTCTAGCATACGTACTCAGAGCATAGAAACTTGGTATCCTATGGCTAGAGTGTGATCAGTTTCTGGATCGGCTTGATCGCACCACTTGCATTTCTTTGCGGTGGCAGCAAGTACATGACAAATTTCCCTCACACACCTACTGCTAACTTCTACAGCAAAATCAAAACAAAATCAAACTTCAAAGCTGTTCCACTCAAATGCTGTCGGAAGTTCAAGGTTTTCGCATTCGATCATAAATTTTTGTTGCAGAGAGTTTTTACCCGCTCTCAGAAAAAGCGGAAACCTCATTTTTCTATGAGAATCTTAATTTCAGGGAAAATTCAAAAAAAAATTAACCGCGTTCATAAGGTGACCGGATATTGTAAGCGTCTACGTGGGAGGAACGCAGTGCATGATATACGATCTATCATTTACATGGGCAATGGCTATAAAGTTAGAACAGTCTGATTTAGTGTCCCAACTTCATTAGAAGCAAATTCGATGACAACAACCAATCTTTTATGGATCTTGGCGACACAGCGCCGTCGGGTTGCCTGCAATTATTTTTAGATCGTTGATTTTGAATAATCTATACTAGTCCCTTTTCTATTTCGAACATTTTTATACAAAAAAATTGTATAAAAATGTTCAAAATAGAAAAGGGACTAGTATAGATTATTCAATATACAAAATATACAAAATTTCTTTATATACAATTTTATATACAAAATTTCTACCTTCCGTGAAAATACCAGTTTATGAATCGTTTTTTCTCCTATCAAGCTGCAAGAAATAGAGTCTTTTTCATTGTGTTTAGATAGAAGACGAAAGGAATGCCGCTCCACAATGAAACGATAATAAGTTTGTCGAGTCACTGGAGCCATTGGAAAACAACGTCACCTGAACTTGAGTAGAACATTGAGAGTTTGTCAGAAAGGTAGAAATTTTCTTAGCTTTTTGGAACTTCACACAGTCACACAGCTGATAGGAATATGCACAACACAGGGGCTGCCAAACTCATATAGACGTTCGTTGCTCATCGGAATCAAACTTGCGCGCAAACGTTTCGTAGCTATAAGCTGACCACTGCGCTCTGAGAGCTCAAAGGTGCTATGCCTTCAAATCAAAGAAATGTGTCCCTACACATACACAGCGAAAAATGAGAGATACAGTACCCTTCCGTCATTTTGCGACGACCATATACCTCAGATTTCCCAACAACCATCCTAGAACTGGATTGATTGTCTTTCACAATACTGTTCTCCAAACTATCTTCACCTTAGATTATTTTGAAAGCGCAAGAATTTTTTTCAGTATATACAGGTTTTGTAGTACTTTGGAATGTCTTAATCATTCTAAGTTTGGGAATTAATAAAAAAAATCATCATTCGAAAAACAATTCATCAATTCATCAAGTTATTCAAAAACTGCAATTCTTTCTCTGTTCTCGCAAAAAGTGTCAATTCCACATGAGACGTGAGGAACTACAGATATTACGTGAATAGAAAAAAGGAGTTTTTTTGTTTTCACAAATTCTTATACAATACTTCAAAATACAGTTGTTTATATACCACGTGAAAATAATCCGACTCTCACAACCTGAAAATGAGTATTTCGAAAGCAAGGATGAATGATGAAATTGCTTTTCATCTCATAGGACTGATAAGGTTTTATCATGTAGTCAACAGTTTTATCATGAGCTCCTATGATAGCGATCGATTGCATTTTTCACTAGTGCGAGTACATTCCTCAATTATTATTCGTGAGTTCTTGATAATCTAGATCCAAATATGATGATTAATAGTCGTCAGTTAGAACTGTATGGAAAATATCACTTATTTCTATAACTTTCGGTTCACAGGACTTTGTGTGAATGTTTTACTAAATATATGTCAACAAACAGTCGATATATACATAAATTATATAAATTTAAAGCAAATTTGTAAATTCAAACTATTACCTATGACTGTAAAAACGCTGGCAGCTTTAAATACCGGAAAAGATGCAGGCGACATCTGGCTGACCCCGGTAATTTAAGTTACAACGGTTTTTCAGAGACAGTAGAAAATCTTTCACATGGGTACAAGTAATTGCAGGATAATTATAGAGTCACTTTTCACTACCACTGTATCTTATTTTCATCGAGATTTTCTTTATTTATCCTGTTTTTTATTGATTCCTTATAGTAAATTGAAGACAAAAGACATGCTCACCATGTTGAGATAGCTACGTGAAACGATCTTAAAGGGACCTTTTCTCTATAATTTGGATCGATTAGAAACATGAAAACTCAAGATTTTGATTTGATAGTGTACTGGTGGTTTCTTTCTATCACAATGAAAGAAAAAAATCAGTCGAGAACCAAGCCGTTTATGAGCCAAACTATCCCTAGGGTTACTGTATCGCAAAGCTTTTGCTAGAATGATGAAATTGCTTTTAGTACACACAAACTCAATCTCAATCAAAACAAAAACAGATATAAATAACTGAAACACCTATCCATATATCAACTGTTACGTGCTAACATTTATAATACGTTTTACGGACAACTTCTGCGCGTCTGCATAAAATAGGTACGTGCTGTAGCTTACGCCGCATTGTCGTACTTAAGTTGGACCAAAAAGGTCCAACGTTCATTCATTTTTTGTCCCCATGTGGTTACTGATAACTAAAATCATCAAATTAAAGAGGTACGGTCCCTTTAACTGTGACCGTTAGGTGATTAAATTTGAGATTTCGAAAACTATTAGTATTTGTTCGAATGATGGTGCATTTGTATTCTAATAGTTTTGTAAAAGATTGCTTGAACTTGTAAATTCAGTACCATGTTTGTCACAATCGGACCAGACACCTACGTATACTAAAAAAGTATATTGAACAGTCACGTAAAGTTAGAATTCTACTAAGGAATCGTGCACTTTGTGATTGCACCTTTCTAAGTTCTGCTGTGTTCAACATGTTGCACGTGACTGTGCAATTGACTAACTATATATATATAGTCAGATTCTGACAAGTGAGTGTAACAGTTTTTGACGGTTATGAAACTACAAAGAGTCATTGAATCGGCTCGAAGCGTTTTTGATTTCCTTTCGAATTGATTCACAGTGAATCATTGAAACTTGAGACAACAGCTGAACAAACTAATTAATTTTTGAGGATAGGGTTGACAAGCTTCTAAGAAAATTTGATATTTATGTTTGTCATTTTTATGCGGTGCTGCTTAATTTGCTTTCTAAACTTCATGAACGCGTGTCTCTTTGCAGTTTTGCAATGAATGAGAACTGCACGAAAGTTCTGTCTGCCGCATCTCGAAATTACGATCCTCCAACACAGTTACCGGTAGGTGATGAAGACTGGAGTCGGAACACTTTTAAATACAACATTTGTTCCCCATCTAATTTATTGAGCGGCTTTCTTTGTTTTTCATGGTCTAAAAAACTGATTATGTGTTTTATGAACATAAGTCGTTTCTTATCATTTTCTCATGTACAACTCTCTCGAAATAAGGGATTAGTTCAAAAATGGTATAACACAATCTTCACCCGTCGATATTAACCCTAACACCTGTTTCACATTTCGTTCGCATTAAATTGAGGAAAGTGTAAATCCTCGGGATCTAACGACTTCATGAGATCGTCATTTCAGATCAAAATTTATCGTCGCGTGAACTTCTTAAAAAGTAAACTGGAACTTGGGTTATTCATGCATACGGCATGGATAAATAATAGTTATCTATAAATGCATGGACAAATCACTTGTCATTTCAGGAGAATGGAATGCAAACGCAGTCTGAAGAACAGGAGGAAATGGCCAACGTTTGGAGGTGGTCGAGACAGGCCGTCGAGGGATTGCAGTACTTGCATGAAAAGGATATTTATCACCGCGATGTTATACCTGATAAGTGAGTTTGGGAAGCGTATATGGTATATCTATTATTGATTTTTGGGTGATATCATCATTATAAACCAGTGAATCGGTTCATAGAAATCGAACAAGTTATTTTAATTTTCCTTGTGCAAAACTCATTCAACCGTCCTCTTTTCTAGCATGCTGCTGGACAAAGACGATAGTTTATTACGACTATGTGACTTGGGAAGCTGCCAACCTGCCGATAAATCGCACGAAACGTGAGTATAACTTTCAGTCAATTTCACAGTCACCTGGAGAATGTTAAACACAGCAGAACTCAGAAGCGTGCAATGACAAAGTTCACGATTCCTCATTTCTCAAGAATGCTAACTTTCCGTGACTATTCAATTTACTTCTAGTGTATGCCAATTTCATAGCAAAATATAATACTCTCCAATGTTTAGTCCCAAGAAGGAAATTCGAACTGTCATTTCAAAATCTCTGATACAATTGACATTTGTGAAATATAAGATTCTCAGAGTGCTTACAGAACTATGAAAATAGAAGTAGAGTGCCGACCAGAAAGTAGCAGGAACACCAACGTGAGTGTTTTCAAAGTGTTCAGACAGAGTGACAAAAAACTGTGTATGTAAAACTGTGGGGCTGATTCTCTAAAGGTCCCAAAGTCCCAATGTCCCATTCCAATGTCTCAACGTCTCATTTTAATGTCCGAATGTTTCGATGTCTCGTTCCATAGTCCCAATGTCCTATTCCAATGTCCCATTCCAAAATTTTCTCGCCGAATAACGACGTCCTTCAGTGTCTGCGCTCTGCGCATTTTTCATCATTTGTTGTCTGTGTGTCTAACACTCTGTGTCGGGCGCTCTCTCACGTCTACACACTCTCTCAAACTAATGTCTCGCACTCTCCGCCCTATGTACAGTCTCTATACCTTGCTCTATAGTAGTCGAAGCCACGCATGGAAAAGAGACATTGGGACATTGAAACGAGATTTTGAAACATTGATGCTTTGAAATGAAACATCGGGACATTGGGACATTGAAATGGGACCTTTAGAGAATCAGGCCCTTGTGTATGTATTTTCATTGGTTTCACCCCGGATTGGCATTTACTAAATAATAATATGATCATCAACCTGAATTTAAGCATGAACACGATATGCAATTTCTAACGCTAATCAAGGAAACTCGACTATGCAGTTAATATCTAGTTTAGTATTCATTAAGTTCTGTGAAATTGGTTTTTCTCAGAAAAAAAGTATTTAAAGTTATAATAGTTATAACTGCGGAAAACTGTAACTTGTTTTGCCCGCAAACCTGTTAATGTGTACTTGATTTGCGTTGTTCTTCAGGTAAAAGAACTTCTAACGCAGAATGAAGAACAGCGAGATGAAAATTTACCGAGCACTCATGGAGAGATCAAAAACGAACGAACACCAAAATTTGAAGAAGAAGAAAAGAAAAACGATCAGTTTTTGGTAATTTAATTGAAGCATTTGGTGTTTTTTTTATACACCAGAGAGAACAATAAAATAGTAACGCAACAATAGTGAGATAATGGAAACAATATTCTTTCGAGTTCCATTCTTCGGCAACTTTGCGTGTTCAAACACAGTCGAACATCTTCAAATAATCGATTATTTCATATAATTTGCTCAAAACCATACTTCAACTTTTCAATGTTCTTTAAAATGAAAAAAAAATGAAGTGACCACGGAAGAGTTTAAAATTGTGACATATATTCCAATTCTCTTTATTTCATTATTTTTGTTTTGTGATATTATTATTTTTCAGTTAGAAGAGTTTTATTCGAGCCGACTCGTATTGGGCAGTTTTCTGGGTTCTGGTCGACAGGGAATGGTATTTTCAGCTGAATCTAACTACCGGTACGCGTGATTTAATACATTATAAACTTGCATAATGAACATCAACTGCACCTGCTCTTTGATTGATCATCTGCTAATCATGGCCATTTTTCTCTTCTCCGGAAAAAAAACCAAAAAAAAATCATAAACATAAGGTCGCAATGGACGTTGAGAGTAGGAAAAAGTGCTAATCGTTGTACGTTTTTCGAACTTCCATTTAGCAAAGTTTTACAAAGCGTTCATACAGTTTCTGCTCCATTGAAACAGCATACTCCGTTATACCTGTCGATCAACTCGTTTAGTAGTGTATCGAGTACAATAAATTTTCTCACCTCTAACGTAAGTGTTATATAAGTAGTACTTATAGAGTAACTGTTTTTCGTTCGATCACGATGGTAAAGGACATAGTTTTAGCTTTTTCCTTTAAATTATAGATGTGAAAAAATTTGCATCACCCATTATTGTAATAAATGATCAATCTAGCATCGATCAAACAGTTAAGTAAAGTGTGACCCTACTTGCGGTTCGAATTTCACCGTTAGTGAAGTAACCGTACATTACATTGAATAGTAACATCTTAACATTACTTAGTTTGTTATTTATTTTGTACTTGTTTATATCATATTACAAGTCGAATTTGTTTTATATCCGTGTTAAAGGAAGGTGGTGGTGAAGAAGTTCCACTCTGAAATGGCATGTTTTAAGAACGGAGAAAGTGAGAAGTTGATTCGAGAAATAGCGGTGAGAAAGCATTTAGTATTCGTCTCACGAATCTAGACTAGTCTACTGTATAGTCAATCCGAATGTTTTCTCGAATTTCTTATCGGTTTGCGTTTTTTGAGAGGAAAATTTGGTTTTTATAGTTATTTTTTAATAGAAACGTATATTTCAAGAAATGAAACATATCAGATATTGAGTAGAGGTATTTTTTGTCTATACTGCATGAGCAAGATTGTGTGAAACCGGTAAACAGGTGAAAAATGTATTGCTTTACCAGTAATAAATAATAGTTTTGTTCGTTTTAAACCAATAAAAGTGGTTCCAGTCTGTCATGCAGAGTACACTCTTAAATAAGAACCGGTGAGGAGAGAAAGCATTTACTTATTATTTGGAGTTCCACATACTATGTGGAAGTCACGTGTTAAATCGCGAAAGATCTATTCCATTCCATTCTATGAAGCCGAGAAACGACCTGAACGTAAGAGCACTATGGTTCGAGTTGCAGGCAGCTCATCATCCAAATCTAGTGAAGATATTGGGAATTTGGTTCGCTTCCCCGGAATACAAAACCTATCCATTGGGTTATGTGATGGAGTACATGCCCGGAGGAAGTCTTTCAGATGGTAACTGGCTTGAATCGTCTTCTTACGGTAACAAACATACGTTGTACCAAGTCTTACGGTAACAAACATACATTGTACCAAGTCTTTCGGTAACGAACTCCGGACCAAGTACCTCCCTAAGTAAACTCCCAAATTCTGAACAGAAAAGTTATCCTTATAACAAAAGATCATAAAGTATATGAATTCAGATCTAACTTTCTCAATGTTCATTTTCCAATCATAAATCAACTACAAGCCGCAGTTTTTCCGCATTGAAGGCTCGAAAACTGGCGCGCGGGATTGATTCTCCGAGCGACACTTGAGGTCGTATGTATGAACATCCCACCCATTCTACCCAGAGCTGCGCCTCCTCAAACCCACGCTATTTCTCTGCTCTTACATCCCGCCGGGATACGAGAGAAGGGAGCGGTCAGACATTCCCGGCTTGACACCCATACTAGATACGGACCACCAAAAGTAAAGGGCGAGAGAGAAGAGGGCATAGAGAAGAAAGCGGTCAGACATTCCCGGCTGGACACCCATACTAGATACGGACCACCAAAAGTATAGGGCGAGAGAGAAGAGGGCATAGAGAAGAAAGCGGTCAGACATTCCCGGCTGTACACCCATACTAGATACGGACCACCAAAAAGTATAGGGCGAGAGAGAAGAGGGCATAGAGAAGGGAGCGGTCAGACATTCCCGGATGGACACCCATACTAGATACGAACCACCAAAAAGTATAGGGCGAGAGAGAAGAGGGCATAGAGAAGAGAGCGGTCATACATTCCCGGCTGGACACCCATACTAGATACGGACCACCAAAAGTATAGGGCGAGAGAGAAGAGGGCATAGAGAAGAAAGCGGTCAGACATTCCCGGCTGGACACCCATACTAGATACGGACCACCAAAAAGTATAGGGCGAGAGAGAAGAGGGCATAGAGAAGGGAGCGGTCAGACATTCCCGGCTGGACACCCATACTAGATACGGACCACCAAAAAGTATAGGGCGAGAGAGAAGAGGGCATAGAGAAGGGAGCGGTCAGACATTCCCGGCTGGACACCCATACTAGATACGGACCACCAAAAAGTATAGGGCGAGAGAGAAGAGGGCATAGAGAAGGGAGCGGTCATACATTCCCGGCTGGACACCCATACTAGATACGAACCACCAAAAAGTATAGGGCGAGAGAGAAAAGAGCATAGAGAAGGGAGCGGTCAGACATTCCGGGCTGGACACCCATACTAGATACGGACCACCAAAAAGTATAGGGCGAGAGAGAAGAGGGCATAGAGAAGGGAGCGGTCATACATTCCCGGCTGGACACCCATACTAGATACGGACCACCAAAAGTATAGGGCGAGAGAGAAGAGGGCATAGAGAAGAAAGCGGTCAGACATTCCCGGCTGGACACCCATACTAGATACGGACCACCAAAAAGTATAGGGCGAGAGAGAAGAGGGCATAGAGAAGGGAGCGGTCAGACATTCCCGGATGGACACCCATACTAGATACGAACCACCAAAAAGTATAGGGCGAGAGAGAAGAGGGCATAGAGAAGGGAGCAGTCATACATTCCCGGCCGGACACCCATACTAGATACGAACCACTAAAAATATAGGGCGAGAAAGAGGAGGGTATAGAGAAGGAAGCGGTCAGACATTCCCGGCTGGACACCCATACTAGATACGGACCACCAAAAAGTATAGGGCGAGAGAGAAGCGGGCATAGAGAAGGGAGCGGTCAGACATTCCCGGCCGGACTCCCATACTAGATACGAACCACCAAAAATATAGGGCGAGAATAGGGTTGTTAATCTTTTAAGAAAATTTCGAGTTTTTCGAGTTTCGAGTTTTTCGAGTTTTCAAAAATTCGAGTTTTTCGAGTTTCGAGTTTTTCGAGTTTTCGAAAATTCGAGTTTTTCGAGTTTCGAGTTTTTCGAGTTTCCGATATTTCGAGTTTTTCGAGTTTCGAGTTTTTCGAGTTCTGAAATTTTCGTGTTTTTCGAGTTTCGAGTTTTTCGAGTTCTGAAATTTTCGTGTTTTTCGAGTTTCGAGTTGAACTCAGAACTCGAAATTTCGAGTTTTTCGAGTTTTTTTGTTGAAAATTTCGAGTTTTTCGAGTTTCAGAAAATTCGAGTTTTTCGAGTTTCGCGTTTTTCGAGTTTTCGAAATTTCGAGTTTTTCGAGTTTCGAGTTTTTCGAGTTCTGAAATTTTCGAGTTTTTCGAGTTTCGAGTTGAACTCGAAACTCGAAATTTCGAGTTTATTTCGAGTTTTTCGAGTTCGAGTTTTTTTTAACAACCCTAATCCCGCGGGAATACGAGTGTCGCGACATAGTGCGCATAACGAGAGACGCAGGACTGGATGAATGTGTCGGGATATTTACTCAGAACCAATAACGCCACGCCCCTTGTGTCCCCCTCTAACTACCCCAAGCCACTTATTTTTCCCGAACCTCCGTCCCGCAAAAACACTAATTATAGTTTGTTCCACCCACTCATAAACTTATACAGTGCGTGCTCCAATGTTATGGTCAAAATTATATATGTTAGCGTTTTTGGATTTGCTTCAAGTTTTGGTAGGGTCTCAAGAACCTCTAATACTACAAAAGTTTGAAACCAAAACCTAGAATTATTGATTGCAAAAAAGCCTCTAGAATATTTGATTACTGTAGAAGAATATCGATTGATGAAATAGGGGCTGAATTCGGATTTTGTGTCCATTCAGAGAAACTCGTCGAATCATTTTGCGAGGTACATCTCACTGCTTTCACCGATGAACTCGCATAGTTCTTGTCAGTCCCACTGAGAATTTCAAACTTAGAATGACTGAGTTTCATAAAAAACAGACTCCTAGAGAATAATTGTCACCTACGTACTATAACAAAAGTTATCTGGCGCTCAGATAAACATTCAGTGTTTTGGAAGACATTAACCAGGTGAAAACCCGCCTAGAAGTGTTGCTGGTACGTCTCAACGGCAATGATTGGAACCATGACCGGTCCCCTGGGCTTCTGATGCGAGAGTCGGGTCATTATTTCTCTAAAACAGCGATTTCAGTTATTCACAGAGAAATGCAGCAAGGAGAATTGGAATACGGCTATTCCGAAATAATTAATTGGATCGGACAAGCCGCATCAGCTCTACAGTTCTTACACGCGACGAAACTATGGCACACAGACGTCAAACCGTCCAAGTAGGGTTCCACCCATGTATTTCGATAACCAGCCATGTGTAAAGCCACCCTCACATCTAGTCATGAGAAAGTTTTTGTAGTTTTCAGATTCCTACATGTGATTCACTGGACATGCACTTAACTAGTTTCAACCATACTCAGTTTAAGTATATCTCGGGATTTCAGTAAGGTCGGCGAGGTGTTGCCGGCAAGTCTCCGCCAAGTTCCAGCCGAAATTGACTCGATTACGGTGATAAGTAAAAATGAGTAGAACGACGTTCCATACGCGAGACCACAACAAATTTATCAAAAACGGTTTCCACAGGAGTTTTTACTTCACTATTGATTTCAGTATGTTGTTCTCATCAGATAAGATACTCAAAGTGTGTGACTTTGGAATTGGCCACTCCCTGGCTCCACCTACGTGAGTCCAAACTAAATACCCTAGCTCCGCAGCTGCCAAAATATAAGGCAAGGACACATCGAAATACGATCCCAATTTGAAAATACTCCAAACGCTCTCTGTGATCGTAATTTGCACTTTTCAAATAGTATCGGTTTGGCGGTTTAAAGAATTAAAAACATCTCCAAAAAAAGAAAATGTCATATGATTCTCTCTAGGCAGTTTCCTAATTAATCCAGAATTTTCGGAATAGTATGGAGGCTCCTTTATCCTTCAAAGGAGGAGAGAGAGAGAGAGAGAGAGAGAGAGAGAGAGAGAGAGAGAGAGAGAGAGAGAGAAACTTAAGGACACCCCCTTCATGCAGACCGGAGTATCGCACCTATTGTATTTTTTGAAAGGAATTTATCTAAGTTTGGCAATGTGTCGCCCAAAATTCATGTTTTTGTCTCACGTGAATGCCTTTAGAAGAACACGGGTAGTACATGCACAATTGACTTGTTTTCAGAAGAGATATGTTCTATATGGCTCCCGAGATGATGATGGGGGAGACGACATCTGCGTGTGACGTATACAGCCTAGCGATATGCATCTGGGAGATGATCCATAGACAGTCAGTTCAATTTTCGAGTTTTCTTCTTCATTTAGGATTATTATTCTTGATTTAGGACCTGATTGAAAATATTCGTTCCAACGTTGCTACAGGAAAACGTCAATCGACGCATGAAACGCTTCTGATGGGGTCGATATTTCAATCATCAGTTGAAAAGATTTGCAATATTCAATCAAAGACGAATCAGAGAATACAGAATGAATTGAAAAAAAAACAGTATAGATTTGGATCAATCAAAGTCGATTTCCATTACAAAACTGACTCCTCTCGGTTATAAATTAATTTTTTTGGTTGATTCGACGATCTACTAAAAAGTCTCTTTTTTTCACTTCGCTCATTGAACTCATAGTTTAGGAAACCGTTTCCTTCGAGCAGATTTCATTCTTCTAGAGTTGCGAATAATTATTAAACTTCAGACATGCGTTCGCTGGTATGGGCAATAACTTTTTGGCATCATCACAGAAAATAATTCAAGGAGAAAGACCAGAAATATCGAGAGAATGCGACACCGACCTGCAGGAGCTCATGAAAAGGTACTGGGAGAGAGAGAGAGAGAGAGAGAGAGAGAGAGAGAGAGAGAGAGAGAGAGAGAGAGGGGAAGAGAGAGAGATAGAAAGAGAGATAGAAAGTGAGAGAGGAATAAATAAAGAAATCTGTGAAGATAGGCAGAGGGAAAGAAAGAAAAGGGTGAGAGGGTGCCGGAAATAGGATAAGTTCAAGCAGTCTTCTCAATTTATAATTTCCAGAGCATGGTCCGGGAACGTAGAGAGTCGACCGTCGATGGAAGAAATTCACGAGTTCACGATTGAAAAACTGGAAAGAATGGAATTGATTTCGATGTAAAAAAAAACAAGTTAAACCCACATTAATTTTGATAATTATGTTGATAATCACGGTAAATCTGCTTTTTTGTGATATATCACAGTAACAATGAACTCGTTTGTTAAAGTGTTTCTGTTTATTCTCTTGGATAGTGATATGATTAGGTGAATGACACACGATGACAGTTTGAGCGCGGTCTCTATTAATTTGCTTTACCCTTACTTTGAAGACCGAGACAAGAGACCGAAAGAGGTTTATTCTCTGTTCACTGGAAAGTGTTTTTAAAATTTGTCAAAAGTGAACCCATAGAAAACCAGAACAATGTATTCGTCATTAAGCATAGCCTTGAATGATAATACTTCCATGGCGAGGTTTGAATAGTGCGGGCTGCATTCCGCAAGATTTTGATTCAGAATAACATTCAACGTTCAGCCAACATGAGAGCAGTTGTATAGTTCACACCACTCCTACTAAGACTCCTAAACCTTACAAACTTTACGAAGGCTGTTACGAAGCTTAAAATATATATCATGGAAAATGCTCTCGTATATTTACTCAACGTGAGAAGAAGAATAAGGTTCGAAAACCCTCAACTTCTCCGATCAAAAGTGAGTGAGCAAAACGACTTGGAAGTTCCGAAATCCTACTGTAGGACTCTCAGTAGGAATGGAAAAGACTATAGGACCCTAACCAACGGACAGTCAATTTTATCTGACAGTGTTATTCAATGTGTTGTTGTATCATACAGAACACACAAACTGTATTAAAACTGCCTTTCTCTGGGTGGCATTCGTTTGTATTTCACATGTTCACACAGTGACAAACCCTCAAACACCTCGTTATCTATATCTCACAGAAGGCCAGGAGGTCAGTCAGAAGGATTGCTACGCCACCAGGTAAACAACTTGCGAGTGCTTCAAAGGACTGATAAGAGAGAGACGGAGAGAAAGATTAAAGGACGGTAAATTTCGCTTTGGGACTCTTTATGCATTAATCAATATCAGTAATGATATATTTTCAACCCCATTCTACTGCATTTTTTTCAGTTATATCATTCAATTTGAACAACTTAACATGGCCTGCCAACGAAAACATTCATTTCGACATCGTACAACTGCATCTTGTTTTTGTTTCACATTGGAAGAACGGAACCAAATTTGTCGGAATATTTGTTGGTAAAGTATATTTCCAGTGTTTTCAAACATGGGCGATGGCTCGAGCACGAAATCCACTTTTGTGGGTTGGGCGACGGTGAAGTCAGAAGACAGTTGCGCGATTGCAGGTATAAGTTTGTAACTATTGAAAGTTGCTTAATGGAAGAATTTCAGTGTGTGAAAGCTCCTGGCAAAATTGTACTGTATTTTTTCCCGAGTTCCGTGTGACTACTAACCCGAACTTCTGTATGATTCAGTTGTTGGAGGAGCTATTCGGTACGGCGCGACGTGCTCCCGCTCACACGAGAATCGAATCGAACGTTGTATAAAGTCGCTGGAGAGCATGAAGACAACTTCACGCCCCTTGACAAAGAGTACGTTCTCATCATTCATACAAGTTAGTGACAAGCGATGTCTACGTTTTTGAGATTATAGTGGTACGACTCTGCAAAAATTTGCAGTTGAGTTTCGATCTACGATGTTCTTTTGAGAGTTACTATATAGCATATATCAAGCTATATCCCTACAAACCCTCAATCATTAGATATTGGTTTGCTGTGACCTCCCGCCGCAGTACCACTTCGCAAAGTGGTACGTGAGGCGGAAAACGCAGCATGGGATAAAAAAAATGTAATGCATGTCACGTAACTCAACAAACCTGAAAATTACTACATAAGAGTGGTATAATAGTTCACCACAAGAGTAAAACACTAAGTAATTGTTTTCGTTCGCGAAACATTCTGTTTACGATCTTATACTTCCAGATGATCTGATCGAAATGCACAAGACGGACCTAGCCCGCAACGCAGCAAGAAAAAAGGTAACTATTATTTATTTATTCATTCAATGCACTACGAAAGCTTCTTGATGCCGTCAACTTATTCCTAGCTAGAAACGTGCGACAGAAATTTTTGAATGCGTCCCCATAGAAACTTGGATTCATATTTCTTTTAACGACATTTTCAACTCTGCAATAAATTGATCGAACACTTTAATCGAGCAATTCAAAAAATGTAATGGACACAATTCAATGAACAAGTGTCACTAGTTCTCACATTTCATGATAAACCATTCACACTTTACATTTGCAAGTTCGTTGCTGCAATGAACTCAGCCAGGAAAAAATTGCAATATAAGTTGTGGGGTCACTTGTATTTTTTTTCGATGACTAAATATTCCTATTCTTCTGAGAAAACTGGGCCAAAATATGTGGTGCGTCAATGTGTCTATATGAAAGGTCTAGTTAAACTGAAACGCACTTAATTTGTTCAACAGCCAGATTAGTCAAATATTGGGGGTTTGCGGTGGAATCAGATAACTTTTATCACGTCATACTTATTCTAATTTCAAATTATTGTTGGGTATGGTGACGTCTACAACGTATATTGAGAATGAGATTTACCTACTGTACATAAATGTACTAGATCAGACTTCTAGACTGTCAGAAATATCCATATACAAACATCCAAGATGGGTTCGCCCTTGTCACGGTAAGATAGACATGTTCGATGCAAATTGTTCCACTTGACCACGCGTAGGTTCAGTGTTTCACTCTCTATATGACTTAAATTTTGAGTTTTCTTTTTTGTTATTGTATCTCACGCCTCGCTCGTGTAAGAAATTCAGTTCCTCGAAGTTTTATGTCTATTCTTCAGCTCCTGCTAGATGTCCACGAATCGGACATAAAATCAATGGAAGTCATTGCGTCTGGATCACAGGGTACTGTATATGAAGTGGAGTTGAAGAATGATCCCGAAACGTGAGTTATACTAGAAGTAAGTTGGATAGTCACGTTAAGTTAGCATTCTAATAAAGAAATAAAATAAAAGCATCGTGCACTTTTTCATTGCACGTTTCTGATTTCTGCTGTGTTTAACACACGTGGCTGTGCAACTGACTAACAGTATAATAAGACTTAATCTGATTCCTATTCACGAGTGCGTTTTGCTATAGTTCACACCATTCCTACTGAGACTCCTACAGTAACCTCACACTCTTCGAAGGCTGTTGTAAAGCTGGAAATGTAGTATATGCAAAATGCTCTCGTATATTTACTCTATCTGAGAAGAAGAATGAGGTACGAAAATCCTTAACTTCTCCGATCAAAAGTAAGTGAGCAAAATGGCTCGGAAGTTTCGGAATCCTACTGTAGGAGTCTCAGTAGGAATGGAAAAGACTATATACATGTTGATCGGTTCTCGTTTCAACTTTACGCGACAACAACAACATTCAACATGCTTTTGGATGTAGCTTGTAGTTTGAGCCTAACATTAGTCACAAACTGCCACCGAAAAAGAACGGGGTCAATTCACAAACACAGCGAAATAAAGCTGCATACAACGCATTGACTTGCTTCGGAGGTGCGAGCCCTTTAGCTGGTTTCCAAACAGGTCTGCTGAAATTTAGTATAACTGACTGAACACGGAAGGTCAGTAAGAATCTATCTTCAAGAGTTAGTAATGATCAAACTTTTGTCGAGTTTCGCTTAGATCTGAATCATTATAAACAAGATCAGAGATCGACCCGTAACATGAGGCCAACTTCACTACTACACAATCTAGCACACTTATACCGCACTCTTTGTGTGGTAAAAATTCTAGAGGAAGTTAGTCGAACCGTGATTCTACCCACCGCGACAGCTTCAGATGACGTCATTTAACACCACAGACAAAAACACTCATTGAAGAAACTGCAAGTCACAAGCGAATTTATCTTCTTTCAGTGTATATGCCATGAAGATATGGAAAAAAGAATTCTCTGAAGAGAAAAAAATGAGGGAAGTGAGCTTTTTGAAAAAGGTAAGGAACAGAAACTCGTCCGCCACAGTGGATAAGTTTGTCAATAATCTAAGATTGAAACCACAACCTCTATAAATTAGCGATAGTCAGAAAATCGGAGTGCATTTTCACAGCTGGCTTACTTGCTTCCGTTCAGCGAGAATTCACTCAGTTCAATTCGATGATAATACAAATCGTTAATGTACAAGTTTCTACTCTTCCAGTCGGATTTAGAATATTTCGAATTGTTAGTGGGGGTTTTGTCAAACCGTTAGTGACAGTAAACGCTCAATTTGGTAGCCGCCGGCTGGCCGTGTTTGACGAGCGGCCAGCTCATCTGCGGAATTGTCTTGGATCACTCAATCGCTTCAGCTCTTCGCTGTCGTTCTTGAAAACATGAAATATTTTGTCTTTAGTTGGTCGGGATTCCCCATATCGTGAAAATACATGGCACGGTCTTTGATTCGCTCACAAATACAAGACGTCCAATTGGATTCATCATGGACTTCTTCCGAAAAGGCAGTCTTTCGGAAAGTTTGTGATATTTTGTCTATTTATTTTAACCATTTGTCTTAATCTCGAGAAGTCATATCCATGAAATACCATCAATTTTTCATGAAAAACTTCTCGGTCATTCAAGGGAATAATGAGAAATAATTCCTTTTCATCTGTTTTTGCAAAACTAGAATTTACCGGTCGGATAGTATAGTGTATGATAGTCATGGTTCTATATCTGAACAAATGATTTTGTGCAGTATATCACTTTTTGCCACTTTCATACCGGAGAAAGCTGGTTATTGCGAACCATTTGCTTGTGGCTTGTTCGAACTTCATAAAATTGGTAAATTTCATACTCTCGTTTGCAGTGATCTATGATGAACCTGAACGGAATTACGATTATAAAACAATTCTCGGATGGATTGTGGACATTTCTACCGGACTTCAATGTATGCATGACGAGAACATAGTTCACGCCGATGTGAACCCCAAGAAGTAAGTCAATGCTACTGTAGGATGAACACCATGGGGGATGACCATATATAGTTCCAATCATTCCCACGGAAACATAGGCAACCTGCCAACAAAACTCTGTAACACCTACTGTATTTTCTCTTTTCGTATTCTCTTCTCAAGTATTTGTCGTTTCCATAGAATATTGTCAGTGGAAGCTTTATTGGCATGCCTCCAAAGTCTCAGTGCAAATGGCGAGAGCTATAGCAGAGTTGTAGTTGGAACTCAATAAATATCCTATTTCACGAATTGCCGGAAAATCGACAGTATTGAACTACGGACACAGCGAAAAAGGCAACATACACCGTCCGCTGGCGAATAATCAGCAGTATAGTAGTTTCGATAGTAGTTTCGGAAATCGAGAGCTAATTTCATTGGTAAAACTCGGTTGGAAACAACATACGTCTTGTAAAACACAGGTCGTCTGAGTAATGGGTAAAGTGTATTGTCTTCATTTTCAAACAAAGACGGAAATTGGCTAAATGAGCAATGCAGAACAAGCGACTGTTGATTATTTGACAGCAGATTGGTGAGCTTTTAGGTGAATATTGGTGCCGACCGCTCGCCAAATTGATCATAAGTGGTCCACAGGGTTTTACGGATTTTCTACTTGCAGCATAGCGCTAAATGAGAACCTCGAGGCAGTGCTCGTCGACTTTGCAGGCTGCATGCCGACTGGTACTGATGAAGAACCATGGTGAGTGCTCTGATTGATAATCCTCACAGAAATTGTTCTAAATCTGTTCAATTTGATATACAAACAATTATACAAACAATCAGTGATGCACGTGAGTCATCTTGAGATACTAGTTAACTTCAGCTTCGTTGAGTTAACAGACGTCATGCAAACCGTTTAAATGGAATGAAAACCATTCATTTTACTGAATGTGCGTTGCTTCAAAGTTGGTGAAGCTACGCATAGATCACTGACGTTGACAGGTGGTCGATATGCCAAAGCAAACCAATTGTTTACTGTGTTTTATCTAAAGTTCATAATCAATTGGGGTGAGGATTAGTTATAAAACATGCAATTTACTTCCATCTCTGAAACTTATGTTACATTTGTATCCAAAGAGCTCACGCTAGATTAGAGGGTAGAGACTATTACATCATTAACGTACTAATCAACCTAATGACAGTCGATAGATTCCGTTCAAGATAGAGAATAAGTAATCACGGTTCTTATCATAAATTCTATCTCGAACACTTTTCGCACACATTGCGAAGGAACATCATGTTTCTAAATGGTATTCATAATATATTACGTGGAGTTTTCACCTTCTTTAGACCTCAGATCTCCTTTAACGTGTGTTATTCAGCCAAGGGACCATACAATATATGTGTCCAGAGGTAATGAAATACGAGGGAACGGTCGCATACACTCCGGCGTGTGACGTGTACAGCGTCTCAATTACTGCATGGGAGATGATACATCGCAGGTTAGTGGTCGGACTCCCTCTCTCCCCCACTTTTTGAGTCGCTGTGTTGGTATTCCCCGCTTGGCCTATTTGTTCTGCTTTTAATGTACTGATAGGTGGGTACAAAACATGTTTCCATAGTTTGCAAGCTTCTTTATTTTTGTCTTCGGGAGAGTCTTATTCTAGGGTAATGTTCTGCGAAGTTTCGAGCATAAATTGAAAATACGCTTTTTAGACCTCAGCCTATATTGTGCCTATCTTCTGTACTGTACCGTATCTCCTGTAACACCTCAGAACAAGCGTCGTTGCAAAACAGTAAATTAATGTTTATACAGCGTGGCTGTCATATATATTGAATTTCCCTCTCGTCGTCTGACGTCTCTTCGGGGCACACTATAAATCTAGATTTGTTGCGATACAGTTTCGACCAAACGCCAATTTGTAATTAACAGAGCGCGTTCTGAGACATTGTACCATTTTGTAGGTACTATATCGGAATATTCTGGAAATTCTGAATACAATGCAGCATGAACTCTTAGCCATTTCCAGAGTTCCGTTTGGGTTTCCGGCGTCTGCATTAGTACTCTCTAGCCGAATTCGCAATGGGGATAGACCTGAATTCGATGATATCTGCCCAGTGGGCCTTCGTCAAATTATCCAAAGGTTAGTTAGCTCAGATAATAAACTGTACCAAAAAACTTTAATTGAAATTTGATGTGACATGGAGTTGACCTAGTTTGTGTGTGCTTTACATGCACTTTCTCTCGTTCAGCAATGCACAATAGGCTGATTTCAGCACAGTTTTTCGTAGCATATCTGTCAATGGAATCTTATGAAAAACTGATGAGATTATGTTGGTAATCTCATGAGATTTACAAAAGATTGGTTCACCGCCCAATATTTGATTTTCCCATGAGCTGTGCTTCCAGATGTTGGTCTCCGAATCCGAACGACAGACCATCCCTACAGGAACTAAAATCGTTCTGTCTGGAAGAAGTTGCTCGAATGGGCGACGATCTAGCTCGGACTTTTTGAGCTTCCTTTCCAAATACTGCATATTCTTGGACTGTTAGGCTCGACCAATTTTACCTTGACCAATTTTCAGCCTCGACTCAAACGTGTAACTGATTGAAGACCGTTTTCGATGTACTTCGATCACAAACCCGGGTTGTATTCAATAACGAACTTTTCAAACCAAGTAGCATTTTGATGTAAACATCAGCTATGGGTAGCTTCCTCCATATTTCTCATTCGGTTGCGTGTGCATGTTCTATCAAATGATACGACAGTAAATATCGATTCATAATATTATGCTAGAACGGTGAACAGCAATCCCTCTCAATTGTACATCCACATTTGGTTCTGCCCATATTGTTTTAGATTCCAGTTTGAAAGTTAAATTCCGGTTTTAAAGACGGAGGATTATGTGGTCCAATCGCAACGCCTCAGTCCTCCAAACTGCAATACAATTTTCAATTGCAGTTTAAAGAACCGTCCTACTCTAACTAAAATTGAATTCACACTGGTGAACAGTGCAATATCTAATCGTACGTAAGATCTGAGGTGTTGGATTAATTGCATAGTTCTTTATCTATTTTTCTGCCCGGTTGTGCGCTTTCGATGTTCGATATTTCAGCTTGACTTGATGCATTGAAAAACAAAAAATGTTCCTGCAAAACTATTCCGAGAGATTTCGTCTTTTTGAAATATTACTATACCAGCTAGACTAGTTATGCTTTATTGTATATAAATTCAGCTGTGTATCTCGATCAGAAAGTTCCACTTGCTCCCTTGATGTACATTGATATGAAACGCTCAATCAGTCCCTTCTCTGAGAATCCCGTTGACTGTTTTCGTAGCTGACGAATAAATAATATGTACAATATCCATGTTTCATGTTTATTTATTTTTGGTCTTTCTTTGATTCAATAAAGACATCATTTACCAAATTCAGGATTGATCATTCTCTTTCACTAAAAATTACTCACTTTTATACTAGTTTCGATAAAAGCCCATGCCCTTATTCCATGTGATTATCACAAAAACATAACACACCGTAGAAAGGGAACTGTGGGGCGTTTCATCACTTTATAGCCTGTTTCGATTCACAGTAAGATTAGAAAACTTACCTTACGTGAACTTTATGGAAAAATTAACATTTCGATTCTGATAACCTCTAACAAGGTATGTTAAGGAGTTGTGAAGAAGTCGTTTCGACATCGTTGAAGTTTTTATCACGAACCGGCATCTATAAAGTAGGGTTGATGTGGACTTTACCCTGTGAGGAGACCACAATTCTGATTCTGACAGGATCAGGCGCGATAGAAATCCCTTGAAAAACTCATGAGATACTACATGAGCAATGTATCACAAACTTCTCATGAGATTCTATTGATTGTCGTGCTTCTGCAGTATAAATTTACGAGTAGCTCATGAGATTCTCATGAGAAACTCATATGAGTTTTTCATGACGTTGGAAAGACTGATGCAAGTAGTGAGCTCACGCTGAGCACAATCTGGTCTCATAGTTGTCATCTCCCCCTGATTAATCATACCACAAAATCATATCAACACAATCTGGCTCAGATGGTGATCAGATAGTTTGGCTGAAAGATAAGATCCTCTTAAGAACAAATGAGGAAAGTTTAGCTCATGTTTCACAGATTTTCATGATTCACCCCGTGTGTTTATACGGTTTAAATACGGAAATTGAATTTATGAAGGCTCTGTTCTTGTCTGTTTACTGTACAAAGTTTCCATTTATGAAACATGTCACAATAGTGAGTATTCGAAACAATCTGTAGTTATCCTGACGATATTTACCTTTTCCACATGGGGACCGAGTTAGATAAGATATTGAGTGTTGACAACACTGTTATCAACTAGTGGTGTTACTAACAATGGGCAATTCGTTTAGCTGATTGTGCCGGGGGTCATCAAGTAAAATTGACGAAAAATAATTATGTTGCGGAATGTTATATTATTGTTCATCAAACACCAGAATTTTGAAATGGTCAAGGGGAAATCTAGTGTACACTATAGTCGTCGCCGACGGGAAGGTGGGAGAATACGGTATACCTCAATTTTTGCTGTGTATGAACACATGTGTTCGATTCTAACCTTATGTATAGTAGTGGGTTAGCGCCCGCCTACGAAACTTTTGCTCGCAGGTTTGATTCCGGCGAAAAACAAGACTATAAATAAATTTGGCACTTTTTATATGTTGTGTGAAATGCGTTCAAAAACGCTGAGCAAAATTTTAAATATTGATGTAAAGTTTCGAACATGCCACTGAAGTTCAATTGGCTTTGTTCTGAACTGTCTTGACGAAGCTTGTCTCGACAATTGTATCTTCTTCATGGTTCACCTTTTTATCGCCTATCTGAGCCTGAATATAAATGGGTTCACTGTTCCGTTATGTATGAAGACTGAACGGTAGGTTGTGAAACATTTAAGACGATAGAACACTAAATTACAATATTCTTATTCCATAGTCGCCGCCCAAATAAAATGACGGTATCTACTGTATCAATGATTTCCCTATGTACTTTATTCATACACCAAGTAGCCCTTCAAAATGGATTCTTACAGTATCGGTTAGCTAACCTCAAGTTAGTATTAAAAGTTTAAATTAGTGATTATTTCTGTAAAATTAAGGTCCTTAAAAAGCCAAGTTCAGAGTTCACCCATACAATGCTGGAATTTTTAACTTTGTGTTCAACAGTCACTTTGGAGGACTGGCAACTATCTACTCTCAAACTGCTTTCTTGAATCAATTAGTTTCAATTCACAAAGAGCCACAAAACAACAAAATAGAACATTTCACTCCATTCTGATAGAACTTTGATGTATTGAGGAGTGCAAGAAGCATGGGGAAGGACGCCAGATTGTTCACAATTGCACGATAACACCCGTGTCACCGAAAATGAAATGAAAACGTACGAGTGTACAGAAAAATTGGTACAGACGAACAAGAGACCAAAAGTTGACATATCGATCGATTATAACGAGTAGAAAGAATGATTAAAAGATGAATTCAACAGAGACCGACATAAAATCGATAAGCACCAATATCATTCTAAATTAAATCGAGCTGTGAGCTACATGCGCAAGAACAAACAACAATAATACCGACAATAGAAATGGGAAATATAAGCAATGCAGAAGAAATAAAAACACCGTAATCCTCGTGAACCGTGTGATTTTGAATGCGAAAGACACTTTGAATATGTCAACGATCCCTGAATGCTAGAGAAGAAAGACACGTCAAAATACAATTATAGTCAAATACTACTGAGATACCAATGAACAACTCAATTACCTGTTATGAACTAAGCAACTATAGATCGGTCAGAGATACGGGAAATAGTGTACAAATGAAGAGACGCAGGTTCAATTTCTCCTCTCCGTTGCTGACAGATCAGATGAAGCCGCACGGGCAGAGAGATAGTCGAAGGAGAGAGGAAGATACTGAAAAGAGGCGGGGCTTAATTTAGATGGCACCATAATCATAATGGCTACTTTACAAAATACAGCGGTCAGCAGGTAACTGTGGTAGATCAATCCTTCATCTTAGATGGCGCAAACAGTCAAAAGTTTGGCAAATCAGAAGTTTCAATTGTTTTCAAAAACAACTGTTATCCAAACACTAGTTTTTGCATAACATTTACACTCGACTACTTCATTAACTCGGTTAGTAATGACAACATTATCAATATTCTGTAAGGAAATTGTACAGGGTCGCAAATTGAAACAAAAGTTTATTCTTAGAATCGTTCTTACATGTTCTTAAACTATTGTTCTTACACTATATACACTATTGTGTATAACATTTTAAAGTTGAACGATTATGTGGACCAATCTCGTGTCAACGGTCCTTTAAACTGCAATTGAAAAATATATTGCAGTTTAAAGGACTGAAGCGTTCCGATTGGACCACATAATCGTCCTTCTTTAAGTACATAAAATAGTGTATAACTGCTGTAAGAACATAAAATAGTAAGTAACTTGTGAGAGTACATGAATACACTATTGTCTAATGCGTACCTCATGATCCATCAGCTCGGGGTCGAGTATAATCGCTCCCGGCCCGAATGTGGGAGGCAGCCGGGTGGAAATATAAACATCAGGTGCCAGTCGAACACTCTCGCGACAACCTGTTGGCAGCATGCCAGTAGACAGGGAACCACTCCATGTAGACAAATCCATGGCATCGGCCAACTGCCTGAAAGATTATAGGAGTTATAGTAGCCATCATTTGTACTGAGGCTCCTACAGTGAACTTTCGCATTTTCAATGGCTGTTTTAACTTCAACGTTGTCACGAAACAGTTTCGAACCCTTAATTCTCATAATCTAGTATACAAATAATTAATCTTCTCGGCCCAATGCACGTTGTTCAAACGGACTTGAAAATGGACTTTTTCTATCTCACTGTAAGTGTCAGTAGGAATGGAAAGGACTATACAAACACTTTCGAAAGTTTGTCTGAGTTCTCCTAGCAAAAACTGGTCCATTGGGAAAAACGCGAATTTTTGCTCAAAATTATGAAATTCCATGTACTTTAATGGCGGCACTAGTCTCATGTTACTGGTGTGTGGTCTGTGATTTGCAGAATGGTCCATCACAAATAAGAGAGTTCAGAGTAGATCAAACTACAACTTGTTTTATGTTTGAGGGATGACCATACATGAGTTGTACTTTGATCTGCAAACACAGTAGGGATTCACATTTCACAGTGAATTCTAGCGATACATCAATTGTTGTAAAAACGCATGTGTATATGTCTGTGCACTGAATTTTCACACTGTTCTCCATCTACAATATTACTCTTATCTTTTGCCCCGAATAAAAATATCTGCTCGCACCTCTCTTCCAACTGGTCATCCATGGCTGTGTCGCTAAGCTCCGCCCCCTCCTCTTCAAGCTCCGCCCCCTCTTCTTCCTCTCTATCATCCAAGGATGATATCTCCGAAAGTTCATCATCTTCTTTTTCGCGCAAAACATCTAAAAACCAATAACTGTAAGAAAAAGCACTCGAGCCGATAACTGGAAACTTATACTTATACATCAACTTGACTTACGTGTCACGTATTCATGAGCTTCGTTCAATTTGCGAAGTTTAAACGAGAAAATATGTTTTTCGAACAGGAAAAAACGTCCCTAATATATCATGATATGAATCCATTAATCCATTACGTCCTCACAGCTGTTTCTGGCCTAAGATATCAGAAAAGTATGAGGAAAACATACATCAATTGACTTTTCAGGTGAAGCTATCTCGAAGACCGGATTTTTATTTGAAAAATGAGGGTACCTTCTATACATTTTGATTCAGAAAATCTTTCGAGCCAAAACTAGACGTAAACGTATGTATTTATAACATCCTCGGCCTCATATTCAATATTGTTTATAATATTTAGTATTTCTAAGCATTCCTCAGAAAATATGAAAAAGTGTCCAACCTGCCCCTGCTTCCCTCCTCAATTTGTCCGCAATTTCATCGGTGTTCGGCAACATCGTGACGTCACGATCATCCACGGAGACCACGTCAATGTCCACGTCTGAATCCTCATCTACCTTCCAAGTACAACTGAAATAATGAGTTTAAGTTTAAAGGACTATTGTGTGAAGAGATACGTGAGGATTGCTCTACAAAAGCGTCCAACTTTAAGTTGAATTCATATTACAGCTACAGAGCTCCAGTAATAGTCCGAATAGTGGGACTAACTCAAAAAACAGGCCAACTTTTTGCCGAAACCGGGAGAATTGTCCAATTTTATATGCAAAATCATAATTTGCCAGTTCTCACAAATTTATAATGATGAAGACAGATAAATGAACTGCTCTTGTCATGGGATAGTCACCTTACTGATATAGTTCAATGACAAGCCTCTACGGCAGAATGCCACCTTAGCGGCAATCAATCATAACCGCTCGAATAATATAAGCTAATTGCAGTTTAATTAAATGTACTCAAACTTAAGGGTAATGAGCGGCCAGTTACAATACCTAATTACCAGCTTTTTCGGATGCAAAACATAGATCATTCCCTATGTTCAGGGTGGTAGAACTAGAACTACATAATTCCACTTAAAGTAATAGTTTTTCAGGCCGAAATCCAAACCCGTATCACATAATATTCTTAATTCCCACACTTCTGAGAGGATATGAATTTATGTATACAATTAGCAGACAGTGTGTACCGTACCTTTTCTCAAATGCACCTGTTTCCGAAATGGGATCAGGGATGAAAATGTATGCCGGCCCGGGCTCCTGCAATCAGAATATGCAATATGCTTTGAATTCACAAAATAATGATTTTTCCTTTTCAAACGTCCTAAATGTCAAATACTAAACTTAAATTGACGTATACAGTACTTTCTCACACTGCTTTTGGAACTGAAATCTTCAGGAAATACAAAATAAGTTGAAGAAGGACGATTATGTGGTCCGATCCCAACGCTTCAGTCCTTTAAACTGCAACACGTTTTCAGTTTGAAGGACCGTTGACACGGGATTGGTCCACATAATAGTCCTTTAAGTGAAACAGAAATACAACATGTCCACTGTCCACCGTTTCTAAGGAGTTACAACTATCACAAAGCGCACATTTGCGAAAAGGCAAAAGTCATCTATCCGTACAAATAATAAATTCTTAGATAAATTATAAAACTCTCACCTCTTTTGCTTCTTTGCTGTTCTCCGTGAAACCACAGGTATTCCAGACATCAGATTCTGAAATACAGAGATCAATTAACAATGATTCAATCTCAACTACCCGCCCTATCAATAGAAAAAACACCAGTGTGTAAGTCTTTCTGGCTGATTTGATCTACCCCCAACAGTGGTATATATCCTATCTGCCACTCCCAATGTTACCAACTTCTAATGCTTTACTGGGGTCTCGGTCTCGCGACCAAAGTTGCTCTGAAAATTGCAACTGGAAACCTCAACTACACAACTACTATCCAAATCACACACGACTTAGGCCAGATTATTCTTCGAGCAGGAACACGTGTTTCGGATCAAATATCTCGCATTATGAAACTTTGGGTCGATAAAGATATAAATTGCCCAGATTTTACAGAAAACGAGTCCTGTTTTCTGGCTATACAATACAGCCAGGTTTGTCAATGTATTCTCTAAACCCACCACTAGCTTCTTTGTTCATCAGTACCACAGTGGGCGTGACTTCTGTGTGAACAAATGTAGTCTGTGCGAGAAGGGGCGTGGCCTGTCCACAAGGAGGCGGAGCCTGGACCTGGATGAATGAAGTGGGCGGAGCTTTGACTGGAGAATAGACTTCAACCTGAAAACATCACACTTTTCAACAATATTAAATATAGAACTTGAAATCTCATCTTACAAACTAAATTTTTCCGGAGAGACTAAAAAACCTACACTACATGACTAACTGTAATCGTAAGAATAAGTCAAGAAAACTTAAGCTACGAAATCGTTAGCATAATTACGTAAACTGTGATAACTGCTAGTATTTCTTTGATCTATTGACTACTTGTTTAGAACTGTATTGCTTCGGGTACGAATCTCACTTTAATATTTGCATCGGGCCGAACAATAGATATCCTCCTGGGATTGTCTTCCTGCTTCATCTGAAATGACGACGATTTTCCCAAAACGTTTAGACCCAAAAAGTTAGGAAATTGGCAGGGTTCATGACTAGCGGTCACATATGCATGATGGGCAAACAAATCAGTCATGCTACATTGTATTGTAAATAAAAAATGGAAAACTTTATGAAAATTGTCCCACTATTCCGGACATCATAGTTATACATTCAGCGAGTACATGCGCCAATCTGCTACTGTTCCTATGACTGAAAACCGTCACGTGAACCGGGTTCGAAATTTCAAATCTTGGTTCCGCAACATAACATCTCTCATTTTTCGGCTAATTACTAATTTCGAAGAAAGCCTGACACTGGCGCGTGAAACTTGTTTCAAATTCACTATTTCCATTTTCCAACCATGACTGAAAACTGTGTCAGAGGACCTCAAAAAACTAACCTCATGTGGAGAAATTGAGAGAGGAGGTCGAGTGATGGGGGCGGAATGAGAAATGGGGGTAAAGCCCATGGGAGAAGCCGTATTCCTGCAAAAAGAAAGTTGAGACCAAAACGCAGAGACACCAAACTACAACTCGACGAAACAAAAACAATTAGGTCCACTCTACCCCTTAGTATACCGAAGAAAACATCCGATGCCGGACTAGTGCAAGTTTTGAAGTTGAACCATAAGTAGCCGGTAAATACTACCAGAATAAGTTTTATAACCCGCCTCTCGGCTACCTAACCATTGGCGATTGATTGACCTATGACCTCTCGAATTGAACTCACCTTCTAGCGATCAGGGCGGAAACCTCATCCTCTGAAAGTCGTGTGGCCATCATCTGAGGTTCCGGTTCTGTTGTCGGCTCACTGGAAAGAACAATTATAGTCGTCGCCAACGGAAAGGCGGGAGGGTGCTGTATATCTCACTTTCGGCTGTGTACGCGCACATGTCTTCGATTCCAAAGCTTGCCGGTTAAGTGCACTAATAGCGCAGTGGTTAGCGCCCCGCTACAAATCTTTTGCCCGCAGGTTCGATTCCGGCGAGAGACAGACATAATAAATTTGGCACACACTAGACATCCATTTGCCAATAATAAGTCAATTTTCCCTCTCGTAGTGGCGAATTTCATGGAATGAAGACCACTATTACCAGTACTTACTAATACAATTCATATAAACTTATGTAAAATGATACATTAAACGTAAAATAGAGGCGTAAGGTTAAAAGAAGCATCTTATCCCTCGTCTCGTTAATGAATACAACGAACAGTACACTATGCAAACACCAGCAA
This sequence comes from Litoditis marina, assembly GCA_964036275.1. NCBI lineage: Eukaryota > Metazoa > Nematoda > Chromadorea > Rhabditida > Rhabditidae > Litoditis > Litoditis marina. The sequence continues at coordinate 20,424,992 of OZ038437.1, forward strand.
GGTCTGACTAAGCGACAAAAATTAGTCCGTTTTCGTATGTAAACTAGTGAAAATTTATGATTTTTCATCAAAAGTAGACCGATTGTCGCCTTTTCGGCGAAAAAGTAGTTCGTTTTTCAATGTTTTCTGACTATTCGGACAACGTTACTGGGGTATGATACTATGTTTCTGTGAGTTGCAACTTTCAGCGAGCATATCACTCATTATTGACATACTATAGAAAAGTTGTCTGAATGAAAAAAAATCAGGAAAACGAACTCAATTTTTGCCAATATCAAGAAATTTGCTCATTTTATATGCCAAATCGTTCAATCTCACGTATTCACACACGAGAACCGTTTCCTTTTTGTGAACAAGCTCGAACACGGCCAATTCCACAAGGAACCCGGGATTTCGTTAACCCCATCACGTAATCCGGTTGATGGTTAACTGCTATGGTTAACGAAATACCGGCATACACCAGCAAGGTTGTGCGAATAGTCAAAAAACCGCAAACGAACTACTTTTTTGACATTTTAGTCGAAAAGATGAAAATCGGTCTACTTTTTATGAAAAATCTTAAATTTGCACGTGTTTACATCTAAAATCGGATTACTTTTTGTCGCATAGTCGAACCATACTGGTGTATGAATACCGGCCTAAATAGAAAATTCGCCCTCAAACATTTTCTTGTGATTATCGATTGAAATAAGCACCTTTCTATGTAGTCCTCCTCCTCCATGATAGATTCCGGCATTTCTATTGGAGGCACTGAGCGAGAGACACGAAACGGTCGGCGAGACGGTTTACTGTAAACAACATTTGTATATTGTAAACAACATTTGTTTATTTGTATAGTGTATGAACACCAAACTCATACTCAGACAGGTAGTAATCAAGACAGAAGCCGTTACCACACTACACCTTACAAAATTCAAACACTTCTCACATATATCTCAAAAACGAGAATAGTTTTCTAGGCAGAAAATAAAGAGGGCTGATAGCTCTCGTCTTTTTTTGTATGAAAATACCAACATTTCCATCGCAACAATTCTGATTATTCGAGTTTTCCCGTTCTAGTCTTATATTTGGAGAACTCTTGCGAGAAAACTTATATTCATAGACTTTGCAAAAATTTATTCAGGCAAACCGGATGGAAAACTGTACCGAAAAGTTAGCTTTTATAGGGTAAATACAGTACAGTACCCACCTAAGGGACCAACATAGAATATAAAACCATTAGTTGGTCAAATGCTGAACTGGTGAATACACATACAACAGTAAGGTCTGACTATCCGACCAGAGGTAGTGCGTTTTCAGATTAAACACGTGAAAATTAATGATTTTGCAACAGACATAGTAATAAACTAATGTTCTTGTTCTGACCAAAAAGGAGTTCATTTTCCTACTATTTTCGCCTATTCGGACAACTTCACTGGAATATGTGTATACCTATTTTCCTGATAATATACTCCCCGCTTGTTGTTCCTGCCGCTTTCCATTGGTTCCGAGTCGGGAGTGGGCGAATACTTTCGCGGACGGTTGCGCTTTCTGGAACAAAACAACATAATAATTAACTTATTTGTTTTGTTTAACAAAAAGAAAGTTTCCAGCCACACAAGTAGATCACACATCTGCTGTTTGGAAGTTTGGCCTGGTTTCGCCAAATCGGACTATTCCTTATCCTATGACGTCAAAGAGGTAGTTACGAAGTAAATTTTGTTTAAAAAAGTAGGTATCCTAATCCTTGGAATGTTCTCTTTTCGAGCACTTATTGTTCACAAAGAAATGTTCATCAGTCAGAAGAATCAGTTGACGTATATTTATTGATTGATATATTTATTGATCGACTTTGTGTCAGCCCGCAGGACCGATTTTATTCAACAAAAGCACAAAAAACAATTCGCATATTGGAAATTGTGTCATAGCACTAATTGTGCTATCTCATTGTAGGTCAAATTCCACGAATTCTCAAATATCAAAGAAAACATCATTTTCTCGGATCAGTATAGGATTAGCTCTTTTAAGTCATTGCATCGAATGTTGCTCTACCCCCCGGTCGAAACGACACTTCCGCTCTTCAAAATTAAAGTCATAAATAGTCGAGAACAAGCTTTCTGAACATAGAATATTTCCATTCGTAGTTTGAATTCAACAAAATCAACCCGAATTTCTTTTATTTTCTCAAATTTTCGTTCGTTTCGGGGCCAAAAACGACCCCCTCCCCCCTGAAAAAGTTGTCCGCGTACCAACTTTGGACTACAACTCACGGAAGGGTTATAACCCCGCCTCTTCTGGGTTCTAATGCTACTTCCGTCCATGATATTTATTTGATAAAATGTGTAATTTTTGTGGAATCTACCTATTATTATTATTATTATTATTATTATAACTCAGCTGCTAACCTCTGCTGGTTGTAGCTGGCAATAGGACAGGGGCAGGAGGCTGTCGATAATGTCTCCTCACAAGAGAACATCGACCCAACGTCCTGTAGAAAACATGATTATCGATTGGTCGAAAATAACACACCCTAAGAAATCTCTTACAAGATGTTAAACCTTAGTCAAATGTCTGAAGAGGTATATAGTATCTTAACCATTCAAAGTGAACTATAGAAAATGATGAACTCGTGCTCTTTTTAGCCCACTTCGTACTTATTTCTCGTTCAGTTTGAAACTCGATCGCGTAAAATTTTTAAATCCTGATCAACAGGAAAGGCAATTCAGTCGTAAAATTCCTTCCCATTACAAAAACTTCAGAAATTTTTTCTAATAACTAGCAAAATTCCACGGAAACCCGCTGAAAATCGCTCAAAGCATCATAATATCAGACGAAACAACAAACGAAGAATACGTACCAAACAACTGTCCACGTCATCACATTCCATCTTCACCTCTTTTCTATCGAAGAAATCACCGGCAACCTAAACAATAACAATTTCATTTCTCAATCATGAATCGATACATTTCTAGGAATAATTTGGGTTAGAGACGCTACAAACTGCAGAGTCACCTCTATTTTTTGCTGAAACCAAGCAAATTTGTTTTTTAAAATTCAAAAGCATTAAATTCCCGCGTTTCAATGTAAAAACAGACTACTTCTTGTCGACGGGTCGGACCTTACTGGTGTATGATTGCATCGCAGTAACCAAGCTCAATCATACACCAGATGACTTTTGTGAACGGCCCTCCTCTATAAGATCCATGTTTTACAATAGGGCTTTTACAATTTTTACTATAAGATCCCTAACATACTTTTTCAAAAACACGGTGTATTTGGTCGAGACCCTAATTTTTGAGTCGCTATGTTTCAAATTTACCAAATTTGTGCGAACATACCCCGGGACCTCCATGTTCATTATCCCTATAGGCAGATGACAGCAGTCCACTTTCACCAGTAGAGCTACTCGAAACTTCCGCTCCGAATGAGCTTTCCTGAAACAGGGTCACATGAGAAAATTACAATTACAACTTATATATCATAATTTACGATAGAAACTGAGAGTACATCAACGCATTTGTCAAAAACCTTTACTCTCAAACAATGATTTACGAGCGCACGCGCCGCCTAACATTTCTATGACCTAAAAACTAAAAATTTATTTCGAGGACTTAATCCCAAAACGACCTTTCATGAGCGAAACTCTTCGTATCGGAAGTATTCATCCTATTTGGACTGACTCGAGACTGATTTTTATCATATATTATTTTAATGACCCAAAAACAGATTCATCGCCTACCACTGATTTTCAATGTCACGAAAACAACTACTTTTCACAGATTGAAAAATCAATGGCATGTAATATATAAACCGATGTGGTGATCCATAAAAAAATATGTACATTATAAAATGAAGCTATATTGAGATATCGTTTGAATACGGCATTTGAAACGTTTTCAAAAAAACTATAAAACTCACACTGAATGTCATAGGAATGATATTGGGAACACCGTCGCTGGTGTCGTGATTCATCGGATCTTTCTGAAAAGGAGGGGTCAGAGATCAAAGGTCAGAGATTGAATAGATCAAGCGACAACAAGAATGCATGTGATAGTTTGAGGATAGAAACAACAAACAAGACACATCCCACTTCTACAACAATCGATTTAGAAAACTAATTCAGTCATTCTCTCGTGTCTTAACAAAGGGCGACCATATAGGCCAACCCCTCCGTTGCGGTCCTTTAAACTCATTTTTCAAATGCAATTTAAAGGACCGATACGCCGCGATTGGTCCATATAATCGTCCTTCTTTGAGAGTAAATTTATATTAATATGTTATGTAATTAATTCACTGCGTGTCTACGTAACCACGCTGTATCTGGCCACTGTTTCGGAAGTGTGCAATTGTTCTAACCAAACAAATATAAATACCAACCTACTATGCGTAGTCCGGCCAATGTTACAACTGAATGGTTCAAAATTTACGAAAAGCCACATTATTCGCGCAACTTTTTGGCAGTTGACACATGCAACCGGGTTGCATGCAACCAATATGCAATCAGGTTGCATGTGTACAAAAATATTGGTTGCTTTTCAAATGCAACCAAATTCGACTGCAAAGATATTTTCGGCCATGTGATGTGATTTGCATGTGTAATTGGCCGATTTTTTAAACACATTTCGTGAAAACTTAGGCTCACCTTGGGCTTCGGTGTTCTTTCGCGGCGTTTCAACTTCTTCTCTCCGATCAAAATGTCCAGTCTGTCCTTCGTACAAAGACTTGCCAACTGTAATGAAAAATATAAAAAATGACACTATAACTTCGCTCAGATGCTATAAATGGTAGTTTTTAATGAGAAGAATTAGGTGATCACACAGCGCTCCTCTTTCGAAGAAAACTTGGGTATAATTCACAAGACACAAACACACATACATGACATTTGTGTCTAAATAAGTTCTGCCGGAAATGAGATAATATTTTCTAGCGCAAAATTTTGTAAAAAAAAAATCGTTTGATTCCCCGTGGTATCATTTAGGAAAGTAAAGCCGCTTGCGCCCTTTTCATAAAAATCAGATTCTCGAAAACCTTTTCGTAGTTTCAATCTAAACCAACATTTCTCGAGATAGATCAAAACTCACCGTTTCCGCGTCCTCTTTTCTTCTCTCCTCCCTCTTTCTCCTTTTCGCCTCTCTCTTCAACTCGATCTTGGCACTTCGTTTCGCCTCCCTAGCAGAGGGGGCGGGGCGAAGGACACAGGGATATTCGGCTACCAAACTGGCAATTTCCTTCAATCTTTCATAACAAGCAGAGGACCTGGAGAGAATAAAAAATAGTACATACCATAGGCCAATTACACATGCAACCGGGTTGCATGCGTACAAAACCATTGGTTGCTTTCAAATGCAACCTGGTTGCTTTTCAAATTCAACCAAATTCATCTTTTTGCTTAGTGATTTTGGTCGCATTTGAGATGCAACCAGGTTGTATTTGAGAGCAACCAATGGTTTTGTACACATGCGACCCGGTTGCATTTGTAATTGGCCTACCTGTCGTATTTTCCCCTTTTTATTTTTTCAAAAGGGTTGCAAAGGGTTTTTGAGAAATCGGGTGACAAAATTTGGAAATTTGAAACTGAAACATTGGGACTCAAAATTTGGGATCTCAACCAAATACATCTTTTTGACAAAGTAGGTAAGAGGTATATATTCTATACAAGAACCCAAAACTCTATTCTATATCTATAATACTGTATATAGAGCCCCAATCTACCTTTCACCTGTTATAATTTTATACTCGGAACATCCTGTTTTCATAATGCAATGCCCATCAAAATCGTCTAACCTGGTTGAATTTGTCTCGAACCACTGAACCAATTCTCCCTGGGGACCGTCGGTAAACGGACCATTATCAACGATTCGACCTTCCGCGTTTCCAAATCTGCAAGAGAACAGAATGAGACGGGGCTCATTCAGCCTACAAAAAGTACAGTAATTCAGTAATAACAGTTACACTCATAAAAGATACCACCGTAACATCTAGAATGAAGCAAGTGACAATCAGTATACGAAAACCCAACATGATCAATCACCAGGTAACAGCACAACGTACAAACTACAAGATGTATCTATACCACATACCTGAGAACATTCCGTATATGGAAGTCGGAGTCATCGGCCTTTCTGTCCTCGAAAAGAGAGCAGCCGGAAGTGGATGGTTCATTCGGAGAAGAGAATGAGGTTGGTAGATCAAAGTGATTCTGAAATCAATCAATACATATCAAATACACAAGCATACCAGTTGAGTTTCCCGGGTAGTCAAAAAAAAATTGAATACGGCCTCCGCCTCTCTACATTTCGCGAAAGTTTGTTTTGATGCAAAATTGTTTAGTTTAGCGATTTTATATCATATGGTAAAACGGCTCATTCTTGTAAAATAGTCACATCGGTCCAATTCTATTCTCATACTCTAATCGCTATTGGAATACTTCGAACAAAAAACCATGAAATTTGCCGTTCTGAATCGATAAACGTATGAAAGCCGTGCTAAATCAACAACGTTCACTACTATACAACATCAATGAAGACCAACTCAATTGCTGAACCAAAACACCACTAATCTAATGAACTAGTGATATATATATATATATATATATATATATATATATATATATATATATATATAAGTTTCACAATCGAACTTTAAACAACTTACCCAGATCAATACTTCCGACCTGGTTGAGGCTTGAGATTGCATCTGAGAATCGGCCCTCTTTGGCAGCAGGGAAGGCAGATCAGTGTGAAATTCGATACTAGATTCCGCAGCGAGACGCTGCAATATTCAACATACTAAATCAAAATCAATGTTTTCCTATCCATACTCTGACAAACTTCCCTGAACAACACAAATATCAAACAGGCTTTCTTGCACTTCTGGGACCGAATTTGCTGACTTAAAATAGGAAATAGTCGCACATTACTGGTGTAATCTATGCTCGCCGCACGACCAGAAATATGATGAATCAAAAAGAAGCTTATGCTTCGATTAAAAATTCAGTCCAAATCCGAATTGATACCGTTTCAAGTATTTCTCATTAATCCTACGGTCACAATATCTACATACCATCGAACAATAACAATACTACGCTGAGCTCCCCTTTTGATTCTTTCGCCTTCACATTTTTGTCTATTCCCTATAATTGAATCACGATTCAATAAACATTCCTATTCTTATTCTTATTATACAATATCTTATTCAATTTAGGTATTTTCTGAAAAGAACATGTCAAATTCCCAATTTGTCATTGAACGTCATCGCATAATTCCATTCGTAAACAGCAAAGATATTTGTGAACGTACAGTTTTGGCTATATCTTTGTCCTGCTGAAGTTTGTAGAGGAGGAATCTCCGGCCATTGTTCCGAATAAACGAGGCCCTAGAAATGAGTTGACATTAACATTTACAATTTACATGAAAGAAGGACAATTATGTGGTCCAATCCCAACGCTTCGGTCCTTTGAACTGCGATACATTTTTCAATTGCAGTTTAAAGGACCGTTGACACGGAATTGGTCGATTGGTCCACATAATCGTCCTGCTTCAAATATTTAAATCGGAATTCCAGTTTGATATTACATAAAGCAATACACAATACGATGACAATCAGTCAGAGCACGTGATATATATGTATGTATATATATATATATATATATATATATATATATATATATATATACATATAATCATTCCTCATTCGAGTATGCGTATTTAGCTGATGACTAGTCCTGGGCTCCCGAAAAGCCCATTTTATGCCTGGTTAACTAGCCAGCCAAATCGTTAACGCTGAATTCACTACTCACTTCACATTCACCAGCTTAATTCCCTCGTAATATTCAAACAAAACCAGAGCGTTTTCACAGCATGTTTTTCACTACGAAATTCCAGTTACTCCATGCTCATTGCTCGAAACAAAGGTTAACTGTTCGTATTTCCTTCCACTGATGAAACTCATGCCAACTCAAACAACCACCTTATCCTTGCCATCCTCAAAAACTAATCGGAATAATTATTGGCCAATTCCTTAGGGAACCCGGTATTTCGTTAACCCTCTCAGTTAACCATCAACCGTTAACCGGGCTAACCATTTTGTTAACCCCTCTGTAACCCTTATTTACAAATTTACAATGTGTTTTGGAGGAAAATGGGGGTTACCAAATGGTTAACAAATGGGTTAACCAGATAACCCGGTCACGATTAACTGCCAGGGTCAACGAAATACCGGATTAAATAAAGAATTCGCCATATTTCTTACCATTCGTCGTAAGGCGGTATATCCCCAACTCCATCGTCCTTTCCGTTGTTCGCCTTCTTATTCCTGCAAAAATAGATAAATTCTGCAGCGCTAATGTGACTGCGTTTCGTGCAATGCATAAAGAAGGACGATTATGTGCTCCAATCTCAACGCTTCAGTCCTTTAAACCGCAATATATTTCTCAATTGCAGTTTAAAGGACTGACGCGCCAAGATTGGAGCACATAATCATCCTACTTTAAGAAGGCCAATGGCCAAAACACGACTTTTGAAATGTTTTTAGGCAGTTCGCAAAGAATGGAACGAAAACTGAATGTTTAAAAAAACATTTCTTTAGATTACATCATTCAACGACGACTGTTTACGCATTTTGGCGAGAGAAAAAACTAGGCAATAAAACCCAAACAAAGATTCAAAGGCTAAAAATAACCTTGTCGTTTACATAATTTTGCTAGTATTAATTGGATCGGAAGCCATAAAGATCAGAAATGTTCAAATGGTTCGTATGAAACCATACTCCGGTAAAGTTGTTCCAATAGACAGAAAAAACGGACTTTTTTTCAGCCAGAAACAAGAAAATGTTTCAAGTTTTGTCGCAAAATCATCGCTTTTCTCCATACATGAGTAAGGTTTGATTTTCCGACAAAAAGGATTCCATTCCCAGCTTTCAACGCGTGAAAACTGCTGATTTTGCCTCAAAATCAGCAATTTCTCGTTTTGGGCAAGAAGTAGCCCGTTTATCGATTAATTCTGACTATTCTGTCAAGTATTCCAGGACCTCACTGCTATATGTATGAAACATTACATGCAACTACGCATCCTAGTACGAAACCGAAACAAGTTTAGAGAACGAACCTTGGGGGTCGCTTCATCGTCAAGGCGTGCATTTCATCCACAACGCGATCCATCTCAGAGTAATCGCCCCTTTTTAGACTCGCAAACGGCAAAAAGTCGAACTGAAAGACACAACAAATATGGGAAACGATTTTTGAGTACATAGTTTACTGAGCACATTCATATAACTATAACATCCAAATATGGGAATAATCACCAAATAAATCGGTTCAGCCACACAACGTGTGAGTGTGACTATTCTACAAAAATGACGCCCTTCCTATTGGAATGTGTGAAACTTCATGATCTCGCTTTTCGTATCAACGATGATTCAATTTTACACGATTTTGGCGAAAGTTAAATAGGTACAATCGAAGCACTATCACCGTTTAGCGAGTAAACTTGTTGTTGCTCATCACCGAGTTCACACCCTTCATACGCAGAAAACAGGTTCAAGTTTAGGTTGAGGTGACTTGGCAAAGGTCTATCTCAATTCGGAAATAGAATAAACCGTATCTCACATGCTTGAATTGGAAGATGAATAAATAAATACCCCAAATACCAAAACCACCACGGACAATACGAAATTGTGGATAATCTTAATCAGTCTCCAACATTGAAGAGTGTACCGAATGCAGACGAAATATTAGTATATTAACCTGGTTAATAGAAAAACAACAACAAATAAAAATAGCAAACCATTTTATGTGAGGTTCCAGCATCTCCACTTGCTTTCCGTTTATTGTTGTTCTTAGGTTTAGTTTTTGATTTGCCCATCTTCTGAAAAACACGAAAATGAAGGAATATTTACCCAAGTAATGAGCAGAATGGTAAACAAGTGAATCGTTCGAGGATAGCAAATAGTAACCAGGTTACATTTGGTATTGCGCGACGGTTACTATTGTGGTCGGCTCAGAATCTAAAGCGGATGAAGCAACTTCATACAACTCATTCCAATCCATCATACAACAAAAGATGCTTCGAGAACATAGAATAGGGCCAATTTCGATAAAAGAGCTTGCTGAAAATCTGGTTTTTGAAACAAGTTACAACGAAATCGTGTATCTAAATCTCAAAAATAAAAACCATCAAAGAATGTCGTCAGTACTTCATCTTGTAGCATTTCTGTCCGTATTTTGAATTCTACACCACGTATATGGAAAATATGGAATAACCTCAACCGAGAGATATTATTCAATCAAAACACGTCCAATATGCACATATTTATTCGAATCAAGAAGCGAAACACGAAGAAACAAAGATTATACTGCTCCACCACACAATCGTGGAGAAATTTCTAGACTTTGAAGAAAATTGATTTAAAAACAAATATATAACCTACCGGATCATCTAACTTCTGGTTCTGGAAATCCTTTCCTTTTGATTTCTTTGAGCCGCTAACCGAACGAACCACCTGTAATTGAGATGAATGAATAATGAAATTGGAACACGAAACGAATCTCACTTTGGCAACAACTCACCATAGGTGGAATAGTGTCGGTTTGAGGACTTGAACAGTTAACATCCCCTCTACAGAAAAAAGCGCAAAGTTATAGGTCCCCACTAGGTAATTACCCAATAACCCCAGAACTATTGGAAGAAGTTATGGGTCCCCCTAGCCTCCTAGCCCAGTTAAAGCAAAAGTTAAGGTTCCCCGGTCCAATAACCGGGGTATCGTAACTATGAAACTCACCTCACACATAGAAACTATGCACTTTACTATTGAAAGTTTCATTCATCCGATGAATTCTCAATCGTAAAAATTAATTTGGGAATTTGGGTCAAATACGCATTCATTTAAACCGAGAGTTCATTACCATTTGAAAAGCCCACAAATAAGTAAATAAGCTTGGAAAGGCTGAGTCATGCGTACAAAACATCAAAGTTCTTCAATTTATGTTAAAAATAGCAATATCAATGACAATTCTAGCCCGCTCTCAAAATTTCCCGGTCAACTTGGTCCCCTCTCACTCGTGGTCCACTAACCATTGTCACATGGGTCTACCTCGCCGAAAAATCAATAAAGCGAATGCGGGGGGGGGGGGCATAGTGTGAGCGGTAGGCAGAAATAAGGAGTACGTTAGAGTGAACCGTTATAAAACGTTAGACTTTGGAAGGGTTTTCTTGCAATTCAAGTTAATCTTCTATCATTAGGATAGAACAAGTTGTAACTGTTGGAATAATTTGTGATTATAGATATAGAGAATTGTGATCAAACATCAGGGACCCTCTAATTTGTTTAAAAAAACGTTTGGTAGGGCTTATTTCGGAGAAAAAGAGTATATCGAATGGAATCGCATGTCTCTCTAGGCGTATACATAGGCGTATATATACTAGGCATATTATAGATATGGGAAACATTAGGATTATTCCTAAACGTATTTCGAGCTCCTTATAGAACTCCTTGATGATGCAAAGAAACAAGAAAAAACTGACCGACTTTTTCTTCTTTGGGGAAGCAGGGTCCTTGACGGTAGACTGTGGCTTCGATTGTAACTGAAATTATACAATAAAGTCAATTTAAAAAAACTTAGCAGTATTCTTACTACCGACTAGACATAGGCACATAGGTCAGAAGATAAAAAGCTATATCACATCGCTCATGGAAAAATGTGAACGCTTGGCGACCGGTTTTGGCTAATATATCGCATATTTAAGGTTGAAAATCTTTTTCCCTTGTAGGAGATCTAAATGGAGAAAATTCACTTTTACTCGATGTTCCATGTTTGACTGAAAGTTTTCGATAATAAATGAACAAAAACTGGAGCACGTTAACAAAATGTGAATTATTCAGAATGTGACAAATTATGTTGTTAGAATACGGCTATTTGTGTCGTTTACAATATGAACTAGATAGAGTCGGTTACAACTTAATGGGGTCGGTTTCGAGAAAGACAAATCAATACCCCGTCCCCCGTGACTGTGCCAAACGCGCGCTCAATAAGAAAACCAGGAAACTATTGATTGGTTAGATTAATCAATGAGAAGAAAGTATACAATAGTACTGCTTTCAGCTTATATACTTTCTAAAAAAAACTGTAATACGAACAACATTTGAGGAAACACTAATTCGCTTCCCCAAGCTATTCTGGTTTCGAAAACCAGGTGCAAGTTTAACGGAAACAAGCATGCATATCAAGCGAAAAACGTATTTAGTATTTATTGTTATCTTAGCTTCAATTACAACGCTGATATATTTCTGATCGTAAGTTAACCGATGAGGCCAATTCGTTTCGAAAACGTAAACGAGCCTTAAAGCAGCCAATTTCAAACATTTTAGAATTTTTCCTTCAAAGACACAAATAGACGCATCTCAACCCCACAATTTTACTCTCTGAAGGACTCTCACTTGTCTAGCATGATATTTAACAGTATTAATTCTATTCTAGCATAGTTAAAGAGCGGTTTATTTGGTGCGGTTTCGATATAAAACGCGTCTTGTTGAAAACAATTAAATATAAAAAAGAAACAAAAACAACTCACCGGTAGCCTGGGTTCCTTGAAGATCTTCTTTTTCTGTACCGTAGAGTCTGTCGAATTCGGCATATATTCTGTAAAATAATAATTGGAACTAGAAAACACCAACTTTCAGTAACTAAAATCGATCAAGACCTCAACAAACTGCAAAGGAACACACTCATAATAGATATTTCTACTCATTACGAAAAAATGAACCGGAATCCATATAGTTTTTTTTTAAACGAAAAAGATAAATATTATGTTAACCAGCGCAGCGAGCGACGATTTTCTAACCTGAACGAAGTCTGGCCCCGCCCCCTGGACACGCCCACGAAATCGATACGAGATCGGGATGGGGAGATGTTCAGATGGAGTTGAAGTCGAGGGAAGATGACATCCGAAGGGGTACTGGAATCAATCAATACGTATGATATACATTAGGATTTCGATAAATAAACATTGGTCAATATAGCAGATTGAGGAAATACCGGAGACTTTTTTTCTTGCATTTATAATGCTAATACTGTGTTGTATTCGGAATACGAGATGTAAACTATGAAACTCCAGTACCCAGTTCGCAATTGGTATGTCCAATAAACGTGAACAAACGTCATTGTTACATAAGATCCGAACCTAATTACTCCGGGATAGGAAACTGTAATGAGGCCCTGTGTTGGGGGTCATAACTATGATATAGGAGGGAATATGACATCATTCCTACTCAAAGCTGTTGAACGAACAACCAAGTTTCCTCGTACAACTGTTCATTCTTGAGCTGCAACGGGAAAACTTCTAACTACACCCAGGGGGGAAGAGACGACCAAAACTATTTTCGTTCATTGAAGATTGCCACGGGCCACGGCTTTTGGAATCAAACACGATGAAAGGTCACAGAAAGTTCGATATCTCAAGTCTCATTCTCATATCATGTTCGCATGTTTTATTACTAGGGTAGACATATTCACGGACTACTACTATACACTATACTACTGCCGTTAGCAGGTAGCAGGATAATATACACGGCGTTCTCGCATACAGTAATTCTTGCGATTAAACTTGTATTGAGCTCCGTCCACAAAGTTTTCGTGGCGGGACACTGCTCAGAACGATTAGCGCCAATTTTCTGCAATTGGCCAGCTACAAAAACGAGAGAGCATGCAGGTCAATGACGCGCAGACAGACTAAGACAGTCTGCGTCTCTCTGACCTGCACACTCTCGTTCGGCCAATAAAAATGTGGCTGGCCAATTGGCTGGGAATTGTCTGAGTGTATCCCACTGCAATTTGGAACGGTGCCAGCACTAATTCGCTGCATATCGCGCTTATTTTCACGCGAATCATTTGCGGAGCGTCTCAAATCGAGGACGCGAGTTCCTTATTTAATAAAGCTGTTCTTGAGAACGCCGTGTATATGTCTCTTGAGGAAAAGTGAAACATAGAACACTTGCTTATGTTGCGATAAACTCATGCTAAACACAATATAGTATATCATTGAGAAAAGCTTGGATCCCCGAACATTATGAGTAATGAATTAATATTCGGTACAACATTTTGCCACTATAATAACCAGCTCAATTACCGTTAGAAGGTATAATATAAAAAGTGGTGAACATCGTTGAATTGACCATACAACAGGAAATAACACACATATCAACTTTAAACGAAATGTGAACAAAATGGAGTCTGGAATTCGAATGACAAAAGTAAAATAAACTAATTTAAACGTATTTAAAAAATACATTTGCATATTTTTGAAATTTGCAAAGTTTTGTATTATCGCGCTCCAACGCCACTTTGGAGTGCGCTGGAGCAGGAAAGGCAAACTTTTTACACAGCAAAATAAAAAAGACATGCAGGGAGAGTTTTAAAATGAACGGAAAAAGGCAGAAACTTTTCTGAAATTAGGAGAAGTATGTATAAAATTGCAACTTCACAGTCATCCGCTCTACCAACTGAGCTATCGACAGACTGGAAGTTGAATCTTCTCCAGTGGTGATTGCTCGGTGCCAATTGTTAGTATTGAATGCGCTACTAAACTAAAAACATTGCGGTCCATACAGGCAGAAAGTAAGAATAGCTGGAAACAAACTAACTGTTCAACAATATCGAGTTCTGTCGTACTATTCAGGTACTTAGAGAAGCGCTAATTTCAGAAAACACAATGAAACTTACACTTGAAACCCGAGTTTTTTTTTAGTTTGATCAAAATCTGAGATGTAAACTCGTGAATTGTTTAATTCTCTGTTTTTGTGTAAGGCCATGAGGAAAATACATTCATTTCTCAAATACGTGATTAAAATGAAAGACACTGCGTCGAGTCAGATTTGAACCAATGACATTTCCAGTAAAACACAGCTTTAAGGGTATTAACGGTTTAGCTTTAACGGTTTAGGGAAGACAACATATACAGTACATGTTGAACATATACAAAAGTTTGATCTCAAAGTGTTTTAGATGGAATACATAACTTGTGATGTGTGTTGTGATCAAACTATAATCAGGAATAGTTCAGAGTTAGAAGAAAGAGAAGCATTTCTGCGATGAACATAATGTTCTTCCAGATCCTAGCAGTGTAACTGGGTGGAAGAGTAATAACCTTAGTTATTTCTTCTGGCACTCTCACATTACGAATGACACTTTCAGAAACTCAAGATCACGAAAATGTTTATTGCACCTTTTCTGATTCACAACTTCTCAACATGTCCGAAAACTCATTAGACAAGGTTTCGGTTTGATAAGAGAGCAGCCAATGGAAGGTCTCTGCGGGCGTACTGTAAGGGTTCATTAGAAATGACATCAACTATAATATGCTCGAATTGGCAACTATTAAATTACTGCAAAACTCAATTCAAAATCTAAATCGGGTTCATATTGATCATCCATTATGTATTCTTTAATTATTACAACAGTTGTGGGCTGAGCTTATAATTGAAATATTATTGAATAGAAAAACTGTTTTTCGTTTTTCGAACGTTTATAAACTTTATTTTACTTGGAAATGGCCCGAATTGTTAACTTCAACTATTTCCAGTTTTTTTAGTCAGCTGGCTAAATTAGAATAATTAACGTGAGCTAATTCACACATGCCTGTTAACAGAAACATGTTAACAATGAGACGAAGAGAATAGAACACGTGTCACATTGATTACACACTTCTTTTTGGATTTATACATTAGATTTTTACATTTCATTACGCATTTCGTTGTGAAAACAGATGTTAAGTATTACTAATTAAGAAATTTCTACAAAATTGGCAATTTCTACAAAATTATAAAGCTTAATAATACAAAACTGTCTACTTTTTTTGAATACAAATGTCGTACGTTACATTTACAGTTCACATTACTTTATACTTTTATATATTAACTGTTAACAGTTGCAGAATGGCCGCCACTTTGACCATGCTGGAGATGGTCTCGGCTTCTTTGGCCCTACCCGAGGACCAGTGAGTTTATTCTATTTCCATTGCTGTTCACAATCTATCCGCTGTCAACACTACTTGCTTCGAAAGCGCGAAACTAAAGAAAAATATCTCGCTTATTATGCTACTTAGAGGAGTTTGTAGTAGTGGTAGTAGATACAGAACACAATCTCAGAATGAAAAAAAACTATCCGAAACCTTAAACTGCCAAACTTCGCCCTGGAATTTCGAGGAGAGTACTGTAGAGGGCTATAGGTATGCGTAACTGACTATAAGGTGGCTGCCGAGAAAAGGTCACTGTTTCCAATTAAACGCTTCGTGTTATAAGTTATCGGACAGTGTAAGTGAGAACCAGTGTACTTGAGAACATATGAATGTGCATAGTGCAAATGAATTTCTCTCCTTTTCTCTCTTCTCACTCCTCTATTTATATTTGTATCTAGTTGCGTCATGAACTCTGCAGCCAATAAATTCAGTAGGTTTGATGCCCGTAAAGTTTTACATTATAAAACGTCATCTTATTTGAATTTTCCACGAAACTTGTGACGATGTGTTCAAACTTCACAATCTTAAAATAAATAATGTTACCCGAAAAAAACACACGAACCATCTCTCTCCATCTTTAAAATAATAAAATATCAATATTTATTGAACCATAACAATAAGGAGCTATATACTATTCATGTATACAAATGATCTATATCAATAAGTTACATGTTTGAACTAAGTTTTAAACAATATAAAAATAGTATTCGTAGTTGCGGAGTGGATTTGCTAAAAACTATTGTATTTCGGTAAAAAATCAATATTTGACGTCCTTTATCTCGGATAGTTTTGGAGTTGTGAAAACAGATTTATAGATATTACTACTTGTAGAAATTTCCACGAAACCATCGATTCCCACTCACTTTGCTTTATTTCGAACCCCCTACGTTATCTGGATCTGGAACCCCCATTTGAAAGCCTGTAAATGATCGACATCTATATCCCGATATTTTTGGCTGGAAATTCGAAAAACGTGAAATACGTCGCATATGTTCAGATAAACATTCGCTCGTGTCAGAATTTTTCATAAAAAAACATACCACGAGTTCATAAAATGATTCTTTTTTCCCATTGCTAATGCTCTCTTGATGCCACCCTGAGTGCCAGCCTGACACTGAAACGTGCAAATATGCCTAAATATCGTTTTAATGTTGTTAATAAAATCAGTGCAGTTAAGAATCTCATTGTGACGAGTCTCGTAAGGCCTTAGCGTGCTTGAACCGATTCTTCCACAAAAGAAGATTCTTGGTCATTTTGCAAGATAGAATTAGAGAATTTCCACTGAATGGCCACAGACGCCTGGGATGCAGGTTTATAACATTAGCCGCCTCTGATCATATTCAACGAGACTCCCGTGTTTAGTGAGAATGGCCACGAAAAGTTTGATATAAAAGTTTTAAAACACCCTGCTTCGGGAAAACTGTCCATGTGATACATCATTAGAGAGCCTGCATATCTTCAATTAAAAAATTGGTTCCAATACACATGTCTTCCTCGCGTCATTTCTCTCCAAACAGAACCAGACTAACTTGGCGGACGTTTTTCACTCTTTCGAACATGTAATCGCTTCACGTACTTCACGTAATCACACATAATCTAAAATCTTTCCGGAATTGTTGAGTTACATAAAATGGCTGCATTTCCAGATGTTCGTCTTCAACATTTTTGTAATCGAGACAAACATTTAGACTGATTTTGGGTTTTTCACAAAAAATTCAATTCGATTAACAACCTCAGTATCTTGTGAATACACTTCACAAATCCTTTTTTTGTTCATTGTCGCAGACTAGCGGTTCATACTGTTCAACAAACCATTTATTCGTTTCGAAATTCTACGCTGATTCCAAAAAAACATGTCTCGAGTTCTGAAAATGATTTTGAGCTGGTCCGATAACTGACTCTTCTCACTTTAGTGCCACCCTTTGAGCCAAGTTTACGTGTCGTTACGACCACCCAGTAACTTTCTAGTGTATATCATACTTAGACTCGCCATAGTTGAGAACCTAATTCTAGTAAATTCCGCAACAAAACATTGTATTTGGATAGTTGCTCTCATTTAGCCACCCCCAAAAAGTACGAAAACCGCTGCTTCAAATCTATAATTTTTGGTCAGTTTCGAAGATATCCTTATAAAACTTTCACAATGTGCCTATAGATACTTGAGATACTAGTTCACCATTTTCCAGTTGACACGTTTTGTTAACGTTCTAGTAATGTAGGACTGAGCTATCATTCCGTGCTACATGAAACTCAATTTGCTTTCGATTTTCTTCAACCAACCGGTCAAAATTTTTGTTCTGTAACGAATTAAAAAGAAGTGCACTCTGAAATACTCGGTGGTACGTCAGATTTCTTTCGTGCACTTCCGAGTTGTGTTGTGCGTCACGTTTTACGTCAAAACTTGTGCAATGCATTCTCATTCTTAGTAAATTTCGGTCATGAGGTTGGTTGCTTTCTTCTTGCTCTTCGTTCATGAACCATTTGGAATTATTTCAGGTTCTAAGAAAACAAGTTTCAAGTTAGAAAATAGGAAGAAGAAATTGATCTAGTCAGAACAGGCTACTACTAGTCTCAGCTCCTGTAATAAATCTCAATTTTATTGGTAATTTATGAAGTTTAGGCGCACCATAAATTTTGGAAATAGTCATAGATTGCTGCTCATCAAGTTCTCCATTCCACTTGGAACATAGTTGACAGAGTTTCTTTGTTCATCAGGGTATATTTTTGATATGGGCTGTCTAAAGTAGTGGTATTTGCAAAATACCCAGTTTCTTCATCCATGAACATAATATAGAGTTTTTTTACAAGTGAATGAATAATTTGAAGTAGCTTTATCAGTTGAAGTCACAATAAAATCTTTGTGAATTCCGGATAGGTCTTTAGTAAGTATTTGATCAAACTGATCATGATCATTATGATAATTGTCGTTAAAGAAGGACGATTATGTGGTCCAATCGCAACGCTTCAGTCCTTTAAACCGCAATATATTTTTCAATTGCAGTTTAAAGGACCGATGTAACGGGATTGGTCCACATAATCGTCCTTCTTTAAACTGATTGAAAGCTGCAAAAGTCCGACAATCTTTAGATGAGTTTCATTATCAAGTTCGTCGACGAGTTGTTTATTTCGTAGAAAAAGAAACTAATTGTTTATTTTACGATTACTGAAATTTTTTAAAGTGCAATGCAGCTGATGAGTACGTTGTTTACTAATAGAATCAATAACCTCTCCATTATGATGACCTTAAAAATTCAATATATCGATTTATCGATCCACTATGAAGTAATAAAAAGACTAACTAGGCATTTCACCAAAGTGCTATCTTTGGTTCCGAGTTTGCTAGTTTGTGTGGTAACGACATGTTATTGCGGTTAGTGGCTAGGCTAACATGTTTATTTTGTTTGGCGAAATCAATGCAAAATTCCGTTAAGGTCATATGTGAGGGGCTGAACCTCAACCTCATCTGCTGAGATTTCTTCTGTGTTTGTAGTATTCTTAGGTAGATCAAACTACAATTCTGCTGTGATCACCCCTACAATTCCCCTTTTCAGTCATGCTAGCCTATATCATTGGGTGTCTTGCTTGGGTGGCAGTTCTCGTACTCGTGGTTCCTGCACTCACACAGTGCAAGTCCAAGAAACCCGTCAGTTTGTTTTTATTGTAGTTTGAACCCTCAGGGTAAATTTGCAGGGAAATCATGAAATAGCTGGTGAAGTTACCCACTTTTCGCTAATTATGAGGCTTTTATTTTCGCTATATTATTGTTTTGTAGATTTTGAACTAGAATAATTCGGGATAGACCTGCACCAAAAATGCGAAACCTTAAAAATAGACATTCGAACCGTAGTTTTGCTCGTGAAACGCAAACGAGAGAAACAAAAAGTGCACGTGAACGAGTATGAAAGCACGATTCCTCACTCTAGCACGTGTTATCTTGTTCCGTGCACTTCTTGATTTTGTAAGTAAGTGTATGATTTTCCTGAAAACTCACTATCAGACATTATTTCATTCTTCGAGTTCACATGAAGAAGGTAACCACTAGATTTGAAAAATGTCTGAAGTGCATACACTATACCTCTTGTAGTTTGATCTGTGCTCATACCAAGCTAACTTCAACTAACTTAACTTTTATTTTTCATCTTGTGAAATAATCAATAATCTTTCCAGAAAGTAGCTGGGAAGAAGAAGAAGGTTGAGAAGGAGGAAAGGAAGGGGGAAAACGAAAAAGTGGTAAACTATTTCAGTGTTTCAGTATTTTAGTCGTCGTGTTAGTCCATTTCCCATATAGTAGAACCTTGCTGGTGTATAAAGACGGGCCACGTTATTGTACGTAAGCTCACAAGATCGCAGTAAGTTTACCACCATTTTAACGTTGGTGCAGTTCTCATTCTTTGTCATCTGTTATCTGTCATCCGATTTGTGATTCATCGCGCGCAGCGCGAAGCGCTGCGCAGATTAGTTTTTGATCACAACATTGCGGACTTTCAAAAGTGGTTTTATGCCATTTTCTCAAAAACTCCTGAACGGATTTTTGAGATTCTGATGGAAAGAGATAGAGGAGGAAAGGCTTAATCATTGAGCTATTCGATATTTAATGTGCGACCAGTGATCTACAGTTATGCTAAATATCGTCTCGCAAAAATGTCTTCCGACGGCGGCCGCGTGGCGTGGCGCGGCGTGGCGCGGCGTGGCGTGGCGTGGCGTGGCGCGGCGGCGGCAAAACCGACGAATTTACCCGATTTGTCTGAAATTTGGAATATAGTTAGAAACAGCAGAGTTATGTGTAAATCTGAAATCTTGGACCAATCGGTTGAAAATGAGCCCTTTTATCGCCTTGGAAACTTTGCATTCAGCTGCTTTCACAATCACTTCTAGATGTGCGGAGTGTGCGAAGTGAGCTGTTGTTCCGCCTTTTGGTGGTTTGAATAGATAAAAATATATTGGAAAAGCAATTGTGTTAATCCGTAGAGATCCTGACTACATAAAAAGGTTAATCGAACAAAAACAAAAGTGCTGTCCGTGAAAGGATTCGAACCCTCGGCCTACTGGACTGTAGTGCGCTGCTCTCCCGACTGAGCCAAATCGACACGAAGAGTGACCGAAATGGACGGCGCCACACGTGCGCTGCCCGAAATCAAGGATTGATCACGGTTCCTGAGAGAAGGCTTACTAACCAGAGTTCTAACGCAGTTTATGTTCTGCAAATCAACTTAGTATTCATTGTTACGTTGAAAAAAGTTTAATAATAATTGATTAATGCTCATTATTTCCTATCTATTGATTCATTATTTCCTTCGGAAATATAGAAAATGAGGACAGTTTGTATAAAAAAACGATGTGAAGTGAGAGACGATTAGCTTTTGAGATTGAACTGCATGGAATATAGAAAAGGAGGACAATAACTCAAGAGGGAAATAAAAAATCTAATCTCGCAATTTTCATGATCATCCTGACAGACTTATTCAGAAAATATATGCTAAATCTTTTAGAAAAGTCCGCTTACACTAAAAACGTATCTGAAACAAAAATCAGCTATACTGTCAGTCTATCGCCCAGTCAAGTGAAACATGTTAAACACAGCAGAACTCGGAAACGTGAAACGACAAAGTGCACACTTAGGCTATTAGAATGCTAACTTTACATGAATATTCAAGAAACTTTCAGTGTACTCTGTTCTGTTATCATTTTGGAATCAATGGTGATAATCATATTAGGACGTTTCATCTAACTGTTTGCTGCAAGTTTTTTTTCACTGAAAAACAAAATGTTTTTGACCCATGAAAATTGCGAGATTAGATTTTTTATTTCCCTCTTGAGTTATTGTCCTCCTTTTCTATATTCCATGCAGTTCAATCTCAAAAGCTAATCGTCTCTCACTTCACATCGTTTTTTTATACAAATTTTCTTATGTTTTCTTAGCCACCCCATTGGGGGGTCAACCGCGGTCGTGTTGCCTAGACTTTTTGCGTCCTTTCATATTACCCCTGTGAGTAAATGTTTTTGGCAATCTGCCTATTTGGCCTCTTTCCTAACCCCCGGTGCTTTGCGCAATCTGGATTTGCGCTTATGACCGGGACTCCTTTCACCATCAACTTTTATTGACTCAGTTTATCAGTGAATTTGAGACAGTTATTAGTGCCCGGATCATTGTAGTTTGAGATCTATTTGCACGAGTTTCAACCAAAAAACAGCGGGATCCAGAAACACAGAGGAGGCAAAATACTAAATACACCGTACTTCGCTTCAGAAGAGAGAACCCTATAGCAGTCGCTCTTGGCCTGTGAAAACGCTTGCAACTTAAAATAGCGGAAAAGATGCCGACTCAAATAGTCTGGTGTCGAATTAGCCTGCATTTTCTCCCGTATTTTAAGTTGCACGCGTTTTCACAGCAGTACAGGCGACATCTGGGTGACCCCGGTACTTTAAGTTGCAATGGTTTTTCAGAGGCATACTGTATACCCGAATTTCTGCTGTGTTTACATTTACCAAAACAATCTGCCCGGGTCTGTACCTAGCGGAGACATCGACACCCAGCCCGGCACGAAGATCGTCTTCAACGCCCCCTATGATGACAAGCACACCTCCCGGATCAAGGTAAAAACTCTCCCTCTCTCACTGTTCCTTTGTTTTCTCTCTTTCTCTCTCTCTTCCTTTTTCTCCGTCTGCTAGTGTCTGATTTCCACCATGTATTACATTGTGTCGTTTTTTCTCTTACTACGCTTCTGTTTGAATCGTATTTTCTCGAGTACATAGTAAGGATGCGAGCTCTTGTCAAATGGAGGTATTTCCGAAGAAATATTACCATGACCAATAACATGATCATTGAGACCAAATGGGTAAGGAATCATGAGTAGTTCGATCCAGAATAATTCCTTATAAAAAAATCCGTCCCGAGGCAAAATGGAGTGTGAGCGAGTAGAGAGGGAGAGAACTACACATAGTATTCGAGCCGTTCAATTTTATTACTGTGATCAATATTTTTAGATATAGATCGTACGATGAAGAAAGGAGCAGTGAAGTGAACGCCATCAACAGAAATATATTCACATTTCCATTGTTTGTATGTGAATAAATGTATACATGTAAATGTTTTTGTTATTGGCAGAAAAAGGGTTTATCATACTTTTGATCGAAGAAAATCAATATTAGAATTCTGAAAAATCAATAATGAGGGTGTGGAAAATTGATTTTTGAATTTCGCGGCATGATATCTGCGACGGTCCCAACACCACTCGGCGCGTCTGCGACAGTCCCGGAACATATTTATAAATAGGTCGCGGGACTGTCACGTTCTGGTCGCGGAACCGTTCACTTTTTGGTCGCGGGACCGTCACGGCTGATGTCTAAGTAGTGGGAGTCCGTTTTACAACACAGACCCTTTCTGTCATTAGCGCGGGAATCTTTGTTCCACGAATTAATCTTGCATAAAACTCCACATGGTATAATTTGATGTTGTAGAAGGGGCACTAGTTAACATGACGATAACAATAACCGTGAATGTTCAATTCACTTTTCAAGAGTTGAATTCACAACTGTTAATTAGTTATGATGGTGTATTGGGTGGCCAGAAACCAAGTGTATCACGCCTTGAAACAAAGCACACCCAAAACGTGAACTAGTTCTTGCAGACCGTTTCACTGAGTTGAAATTCAGTTAACGCCACCTAAATCTTGATTCATAGTTGTCGTTGATGTGTATCTATATCCCACTGTGTTTGTAGTTTCATCCCGTTTGTGAACTTCACTGAGATAAAACCATTGTGAGTAAGTCCGTGTTTTCCAAGATTTTCAGAAAGTACAAAACCAGTCTGTTTGTCTCTCCGTTTCTCCTCGTTTTCCCGGGGAGACGTTGGTTTTCTCGTTTTCAGTCGAGATTCGAACTACACACCAAACTACAATTCAAGTAGTAACAGTCGTAATTATAACCATTCTTCACATTTGAGTTCAGCTAAATAATAAACCTAGGTTTTTCTCAAAACTTCACTGAGATAAAAACATTGTGAGTAAGTCCGTTTTTTCCAATATTTTCAGAAAGTACAAAACCAGTCTGTTTGTCTCATCGTTTCGCCCCACAGCAGAATAAAAAACACATGCAGGAAGTGTTTTAAAATGGTCGGAAGAACGCAGAAACTTTTCTGAACACTAGGTAAAAAATTTAGTCTTAGGAAATTATGATACTGAATCCTTAAAGGTCGAAACTTCAATGTGGAAGTATTCCCGGAACGTGCCAATTTTGAATTGAGTTACTGAGCTTATCGCATATCCACGGAAAAGTTTTACGTTATGCCAAGTTTTCCTTTCCGTCAACGTTCTCGACAGAACTGTCATACGTGTTTTCACGTTTTTCAGGTATGGTTGGTATGGAGTTAGTCCATTTAACTTATTGGTGGTCGTTTCTTGGGTATGAGTGGCGGTGTGGAGAGTCTGAATTCCAAAGGATCCTTTGAATCCACACAGGATGGGCCGAATCTCGTTGCGGTTGATCAGGTTGGTTCGATTTCTAGATTTTGAAGAAAGATGCAGCTGCAAAACCAGGTTGATACTAAAATTTCGTTCCGGTCTGCTGCGTTTGTACTTTGACTCCGAGGTCTTGTTGTGGTTTGGGAGAAGGAAATAATCGTGCGGTGTTTTCTTTATGGCACACTCAAATTCACATGTTCACGAACAATTACAGTTTTCGCTTTCCTTTTTAGGACTACTAAATTTTTTGATGGAATCACGTTCTTTATCGAAAATAATTGTGATCGTTCAGTAACTGAGATGCGAACGCGAAACTGCATATATAATCATCCCGAAGTTTAACACATCTTGAAACTGCTTGTGTTTTACACATCTTGAAACAAGTTTTCAAAGCATACTGTAGGTTGTCACTAACTCAAGGAACTATACCCAAACCATAACTATAACATTTTAAAAGCTCACATGAAGTTTTTGTTGCTAACCTAACCAATAACGGCACTTCAACACATTTCCAAGAAAACTATAATTTCGAACGAAACAGAGAGTTTGATTGCAACCGAACATAAGGACTAATATCTCAATTTGTCACTCTTCAGAAGTTGGTCGTGTTCGACATCGAACAGTCTCCCAATGCGTCGCAGCTCATTTCTCTTCAAAGCTTGTCCAAAAAACCGATTTCTTGGCGAATACAGGTACACTTATAGAAGATTCTAGAATATTTTCACCCCCCCCCCCCCCCCCTAATTTTCTCGGCGGGGGGGGGGGGTCGAATTTAATGTTTTGAGTATGAAGAATTAGGCTGGTGTTTGTTTCTCTTCTGCATTTCTATTTTTGTAAGCTACTTTTTGATCTACCATCGACTTCCGTGTTTACAGACCAATGCCCCGACCCGCTATATTGTCTGTCCGAATGGGGGAGTTTTGAGCAGTCACGAGCCGCAGAAGGTAATCAATACATTTATTTTCAGAATCGTAATATTTTACTGTATATAGTGTTTTTATGTGTAGTGTAATGAACGTATGACACAATACGCTTGTTTCTAATTGTCCGCACAATCGCATGAGGTACTGTATACAATGTTTCTGATGTGAAGTATGATGACCGTGTGGCACAATAAGCTTGTTTCTAATTGTCCGCACAATCGCATGAGGTTACTGTATACAATGTTTCTGATGTGAAGTATAATGACCGTGTGGCACAATAAGCTTGTTTCCAATTGTCCGCACAATCGCATGAGGTTACTGTATATAATGTTTTTGATGTGAAGTATAATGACCGTGTGGTACAATAAGCTTGTTTCTAATTGTCCGCACAATCGCATGAGGTTACTGTATATAATGTTTTTGATGTGAAGTATAATGACCGTGTGGCACAATAAGCTTGTTTCTAATGGTCCGCACAATCGCATGAGGTTACTGTATATAATGTTTTTGATGTGAAGTATAATGACCGTGTGGCACAATAAGCTTGTTTCTAATTGTCCGCACAATCGCATGAGGTTACTGTATATAATGTTTTTGATGTGAAGTATAATGACCGTGTGGTACAATAAGCTTGTTTCTAATTGTCCGCACAATCGCATGAGGTTACTGTATATAATGTTTTTGATGTGAAGTATAATGACCGTGTGGTACAATAAGCTTGTTTCTAATTGTCCGCACAATCGCATGAGGTTACTGTATATAATGTTTTTGATGTGAAGTATAATGACCGTGTGGTACAATAAGCTTGTTTCTAATTGTCCGCACAATCGCATGAGGTTACTGTATATAATGTTTTTGATGTGAAGTATAATGACCGTGTGGTACAATAAGCTTGTTTCTAATTGTCCGCACAATCGCATGAGGTTACTGTATATAATGTTTTTGATGTGAAGTAAAACCGTGGTAAACGATAGGTTTCCCCCGCTCGTAGGCTCTCAGTAAGAAGGTAATGCGTAAGAAGGCATGCGATTGTTGGGTCCCGCACGATAAAAGGAACATATTGAGTCCCCATATTCCCATATAGTATCTATTTATAATGACCTGCTTTTCAATAATTATAACCACAATCATTATTTTGTAATTTTTTTTATATTTCCAGATTCTGATCGAGTTGGTGGGAAATGGCTTCAATCCGCAACATCGTCTGGTACTTCAGGCAACGGTGGTCGACAGCGAGAAACAGGCTGAGGAGGTAAGTTATCGAAGCTTTCCATTCCTTCTCTTAATTCCATTTACGCGGTTTCGTACTATTCATATTGTTCCTGAGATAGGTAGCAAATAAAGTTTGAAACAAAACTAAACAAAAATATGCCGTGAAAATATGCTTCTGTGCTTCACCCATTCTGAGTCGGGGCAACTCTCGAAAAGCTGTGTTAAAGGAGACCGGAAAGAAACTTGTAATAGGGGTGAAATGTCACGAAAAGTTCATAGCTGCCATTCGTTTTTCAAAACATCCCTTAGTTAAGGTGATATCTTAGAAAAGGTGATAAGGTGAACGATTATACGCAGAGAAAACAAGCCAGAGTCTGAAAAAAACCAATACAGAACCTTACCGAGAAATTGTTAGATGGAAAACTTGTATTGAAGCGCTGACATCGTTCCGTATATAGTCTATTTAGTTCCGAACTGGACTCCGTTTCCTGTATGAAAATGGGGGCGGAGCTTATGACTTGGCAACCATTCAAGCATTCTGGAACATGATTCTCTTTTTTCAAAATAACAGCAGCTAGGGGGATCGAACCAACAAATATGGAGAGCCACGTCCAAACCAGCGCCTTAGACCACTCGGCCATATGGACTCGTTAGAGGAGCGCGGGGGAACGGCCCATATACGGCGATCACGAAAATTTCAGTGTGTGCAAAAAATTTCTGAATTTCTTAATGAAAACTAAAGTGAACTTGTCATTAAAGAATATAATTTCTCATACAATCTCTTTAGAAGGGGAAAAGATATCATAACTAAGGAATAAATGTATGCGTTGGTTAAACTTTTATTTGGCTGTTGGAAAGATTATTGATTGTGGCCTGATCTGGCAAAATGCCCAGCCGGCGCCCTGCACACGCAACGCGAGAGGTGCCAGGGATGCAACATTTTGGCTGGATACGAGTCCAGTTGGGAACTAAACAGACTATAGCATTATAGTGGGTGCCAAATTTATAAATTTCTGTCGCTCGCCGGAATCGAACCAGCGAGCAAAAGATTCGTAGCTGGGCGCTAACCACTGCGCTATTAGAGTACATAACCAGCAAGTTTTGGAACCGAATACATGTGTAAATTCACAGCGGAAAGTGAGATATACAGTACCCTCCCGCCTTTATGTTGACGAGCACTATACTAGCGAGCGGAAAAGTACTCTTTTCTTGTTTACCTTCTCTCATATGTTCACGATTTTCACATTTTCCAACATTTGAGGTGTGGGAGAGCGAGGGTGACCTTTTGGGGTCGGGGTCAGTCCAAACTATAAACTTCGAACTCGGAACGACTCTCATGTACTTGGATCAGGCGATGAACATCAATAGTACGGTAGGTGTGAAAAACTGTATTCATTGTACATTTCAAATTTTCGTCGACTAGATTGGTTCACTTTTCATGGAAATCATTCTTTATTGATATTTTCTGCTCTGTTCCACTGTGTTTGTAGTTTGATTACCCGTTTCACTCACAATTTTGGCAGTATTTTCAAAACAAACTAAGACAGTAATCAGATATTCATGTAGAGTTTCCGTAATCAGTGTGCTTGATGTTTGGCAATTTTCTAAAGTTGAAGTAGTATGACTATCTGAAAACTACTTTTGTAAATGAAAACAATGCTTATTCATCAGTTCTAGAGAACAATTATCAATTTGTTATAGACAACCTCCCAGGAGATGTTGACCAACCACCTAAACTCGAGTCAAACGGCTGGTGCGGAGAGACTGAAGGAACTCGATGGTATAGTCTTTTTCACGCGTTTCATAACTCTACATAGTAGTATTCTCGAACTTCCAGGCCGAAAATTGGTATTTTGTAGTTGTTTTGCTCCACCTCAACAGGATGGTTTTGGTTTCTGCACATTTATTATTACAAACTCTGAAATTTTTGAAGTGAAATAAGGAATTGTTCATTAGAAAAAGCCTGCTAAATATTTGATAGATTACTGTAGAAGGATGTCGATTGGGGAAACGGAGTTTAGGGTCGTACTATTATATTCTCTTCTACATTTATAACCCTTTAAACTACAATCTTGGAATTTCAAAACAAATTTGTTATCGTAACCTTTTTCCTATATAAATATATTCGTTCTTATTCCAGAAATGCTGGCGATGATCCAAAATGACAACCAGATTCTCACCCTCAACACAACCCACACGGAGATATAGTGAGTAGAGTGTGTAAGCTAGAACATCCCGTCATCTTCATCCCATCCTGCGTCTCTCGCTTTGCATACTCTTTCGCAACATCTCCACAGGGTGAGAGCATAGAAATAGCATGTCTTTTGGGAGACGCAGGATGGAATCGATAGCTCGCAATGTAGTTAGATAAATGGATACAGCCTCAGGAGTGATCACATGATAGTTGAAGGATTATCAGGTATCAAAGCGTCCCGGAAATGTTCGCTCTGAGCGGGAACTTCTCTGAAATCATCAACCTCACCAGTTTTCGACACTTTATGTGGCTGATGATATAATCTATCGGTCTCAACGTATCTTTGACCCACAAACTTTCGTGTGTTCGTGCCAAAATAGAAACACAGCAGAAAATCACAAACACAGTTGGTTTTTGTTAGTTTTCCAGCAACCAACAGTTCCACTTCTTTCATGTAACTGCTCTTTCTAGAAACCAGCTGGGTGCCGTAACTGCCAAGTCGCTGAATTCCTTCGAGCGAGAACTGCTGAAGAAGCAACTCGAGGTAGACCAGACTACAATTATCGATTGAGTCCATTTTCGCGACAGATTCATATCGATCCATTCTTCGCCATTTTCGTGGCCGTAATCTCGGAGCTCCATAGTCCGGAAATTTGTTCAAGCAAAGTTTCTTAATAAGTTGAATAGAGGCACTGGTTCCCGATATTTTGGACAACTTTTCACACTCAAATGATTTTCCTGGTTCTTTCACATATCTTTAGTTTTAGGAAATTCCAAAAGTAGAACGATCAAAGAGTGAACTGAGAGCTACAGTATACCATCATCCATCGGGCGCTATAACTAACCAATTCATATGGTATATGTCAAACCGTTGTGGACACCGTACCATCGACTTTGTAAGGGGCGGGGTCTGGCGAGCGGCCAGTTCGTCTGCGTATCATTGATCTACACACTCTCTCAACTGCTGGCAGATAATCAACGACCGCTCGCCCCGCATCGCTCAATCAATTGAACCTCCTGCTGTCTTAATGGGGAAAATGGCGACTATAGACTCAGTTTGACCCCGATACGCGCCAATGGACGCATTTCAACCGAAAATCAATTGCATCAAACTACAAACAAACGGAGGTTCGAGCAACATACACCGTAAACGCTTGTCTTGAATAGAGCGAACCCTTCAGTTTTGAGAAATATTCAGTGTAAAACGATAACAACGCGAACTGACAGCTACAGTATACTATAATCGATCGAACGCCGACTTTCTGTGTATTTTACCCGTTCTGCCATAGGTGTATTGTAACATCTTAAAACTTTGTGAAATCAACTATTTGTTATATGTGCCACATATATGAGTTGTTTTTGTGATCATAATGAATATTTGCAGATCTTCAGTGTGGAGACTGAGATGCAGCAGTTGAGGGAGCAACAGCGGCCGACGCCCGCCTCCCTCTGTCTCCTCATGTGAGCTGGACCAGGTTCGACGTAGAAACAGCCTTCAGAATTGTTATCGATCTACTTTACTTATTCAACGTCCATGTCCGAATGAACCAATTAGTTTTTTTCTACTTCTGTTGGGTGTGTGTGTACTAAACTAAAATATAGTGAGTGCCAAACTTATCAATTTTTGTGTCTCGCCGGAATCGACCATGCGAGCAAAAGTTTCTAGCAAGGCGCTGAACACTGCGATATTAGAATACAAAACCGGCAAGCTTTGGAATCGAGAAAATGTGTGCGTACACAGCGAAAAGTGAGATATACAGAACCCTTCCCGATGTCGTGGGCGACGACTATAGTAGCAAGAATAACTGGTGAAGGATATGAAAAGTTCTTGAAACCAGAAAAAAGAGGTTCGTATTGCGCGATAAATCATGTATGGAGAGCGAACCATTGACCTATTTCATAGTTAAGAAACTGTTATAGAATGGGGTCAAACGGTCTCTAACATTAATTCTTACATTATGTTACTGCATCTAATGGTAGAGTATGAGAAACCCCAAACGCTCCAGCAAGAACTTATAAAAAATTTTGAATTGAATTTACGAATTCAGTTTAAACAAACTACATACACACGACAAGGAAATATATACGCGAGGTACCCGATAACCTTCAGACGCCACAAAACAAATGAGAGAAAAATAAACCAACTCTAACCTTTGTAGGTTTTAGGGTTTGGGTTAAAGTGGGTAAACCGAGAATCGGTCTGGTCTCTTGTGTCCATCAAATTCTCTACACAAACATGGCTAATATTTCTTCATGTTAGTTTGCGACAATTCTAATCGGGCATCTGTAACAATTTCCACTCCTTTAACACTTTAATACGTTTTTATAACAGAACTTTTAACAAAAAACGGTCTTCGGCGCCTTTCTCCGCCCACATTCCGAGAGATCTCGTTTTGTCTGTGCGCCCAGCGGGAGATTTCATCGATCTCTCCCAATTCATATCTAGTCATCTCAAATGTTTTTCTCTCTTTTTCTTTTTTTAATGTACAATATTCATCATTTCCTTTACATGAAGCCGTGCTTCGAACTAGAATTCGGCACCTCGTTTGAACACCTTTTTGGCGCGAAAATCGACTGATGAATACTTAATGAGCTGAGAAATGGTGTAAAAGATGGTGAGAGAGATATTTATGGGATAAGTGATTGATTGCGGCAGTTATGCCTCGTTTCCACGTAATGTCTTTTGATTTACCGATTTCGATGTGCCTACCATGAAAGAAATTTAAAGATTTTGTGATGAACATGGGAAAGGTAACTAACTGGTAGAACAACATACAAATTCGCCAATCATTCGAAATGGTTTTGTTTCTAGCAGAGCCAAAAGTGTAAAAAAAGGGTAGGCTGAAGGTTGAAAGGAGCACCATAAGGGTTCAACCGAGTTCGCTAACATGGGTTTTTTTCAAATCACATTTGGTTCGTGTTTTTTGAAGATGAAATGTTGATCTCATAGTGATATAACTGCCAAATTGAACTGTATGAAAATAAAACAATGGTGAGTCTTCCACAATAATGGCTCGTAGAAAATGCCTGGCTGAAAACGCAACTAGTTTTTAATTGTCGCAACTAGTAATGTGTTATGACCATGTTTGAAGATGGAAGAAATGTGAAGCGAACGAGGCTTCGTAGAAATTCAGACCACTTCTGAGTGAAAACTATCTGCCTTACAAAATGTTTATTTTTCAGTCCTCCTATTCCCGAATCTTCTAACTAGTCTTTTCCAAGCATACGTTAATGAACCTCGACTTTTTATAATCATATTCTTTATCAGACATTTAATTAACTGTACCTATTAATCTGTTTCTTTAGAATGTTCGTGTCAATGTTCTGGTGCTTTTAAACTAGTTTCAACTTTCTCCTGTCACTCCTTTGAAGTGGTCAGAACACCGCAGAATGAAAAGAATGAAAAAAATGAAAAACATGCGAACCGTAATATGAGTCTGTACTAGAAATTTATGTATCAAAACGCTATAAACTAGAACTTTTGCTTGTGTCAAAACGTTCTAAACTTCAATTGTTGGTATAAAAACGTTCTTGACACAGCAATTTCGTAGACGACAGCGAAAGTGCAGCTTATTTCAGTTTTTTTCCAAGCGCGCTATCGAACGGAAACAAATCACTACTTTCATAAGTGACATGGAAATGCAAACCTGTATCAGATACGGCGCGGACATTTTTTTCGTTACGATATTTGATATATGACACGCTATGTGAAGAAGAACTGGGGATATAAACGAACGGAACTGGGGGGTTGAACCAGCTTATATGTTATCTCAAACATCAAATACGTTCGATTCGCAGTTTTCACAACTAAACAAAACAAGGTTCAATTCAAATTTGCTCATGACTTGTATTAGTATTAATGGTTATACTAGGAGAAATTTGCACTGT
This sequence comes from Litoditis marina, assembly GCA_964036275.1. Lineage (NCBI taxonomy): Eukaryota > Metazoa > Nematoda > Chromadorea > Rhabditida > Rhabditidae > Litoditis > Litoditis marina. The sequence continues at coordinate 20,457,654 of OZ038437.1, forward strand.
CACGTAAAGATAGCGGTCTAATGAGGAATCGTGCACTTTTTCTTTGCACGTTTTCGAGTTATGCTGTGTTTTACATGTTTCACGTGACTCTACTAACAGTGTACAACCGCCCTTCTTTCTGCATTATTGTACTCAAATCTGATGTTTGTGATGGACATGATCCAAAATTCTTTAGTGCATCAATTGTACTCTATCACTTATTAGGCACAAAACTCTCTCTACGTCTCACTTAGTTATTACGTTTTTTTTGTTTCACTCCAAAAATCTCTCTCTCTCTCTCTCTCTCTCTCTCTCTCTCTCTCTCTCTCTCTCTCTCTCTCTCTCTCTCTCTCTACCTTCCGTTATCTCTCCCATTTATCTCAGCCTTCAATCCCCTTACATCTCAGAACCAGTCCCCAACCTCCTTGCTTGTCCATTTACATGTTTGTTCGTAGTGAATCAGACCTCTCTATCTCTTCTATACTAGAAGTAAATTGAATGTCACGTGAAGTTGGGGAATCGTGCACTTTTTCGTTGCACGTTTCTGAGTTTTGCTGTGTTTAATAGGGTTCACGTGACTGTGCAAATTGACTAACAGTATAGAGTACTTGTTCCGTGCATGTTTCCACTAACACAGCTAAATTAAATACAACCCACCGTCCCATTTTAAAATGTGTTAACTAATTTAGAGAAAGTACAGCACGACTTTAATAGAAGAAGAAAGAAGTAAATTCCTTCTCTCCTTTTCTCTCTCACTGTCTTTTTCTCTGTTTCTCTGAAATCTCAGTTTCATTTCATAATCTCTCTCTCCCTATTTCTCCCCATCTCAATCTCTTCGACCTTTGCTCTCCCTTTCGTCCTCTCTTTCCTTTTCTTCTTTCTCCTTCTTTATCCCTTATTTTCATTCAGTTTTTTCTTCGAATAATAGGTCCGGAATCTCCTCAAAACCGGAGAGCCCCCCCCCCCCCGCCCATAATAGATAATCTTCTCGCCGAGCTAAGTGCGCCCAACCCTAATTCCAGATTATACGGTATCCTCGATTTCGTATGTGAAAGTGAAACTGTGTTATGGGGAATACACTGAGCGGGCAAGTTATTAAACTTTCCATCTTTATTCTTGTTCTTCTGAATGCTTAGAATCATAATTGAGCGAATGTATAATTCTTCAACCTAAAAGCCTAAAACCTCAAAAACCGAAATATTCATCATTCAAACGAATGTCTTTGAGTCAAATTTGTCGCTGAACATTTACCACTGTAGTATATTGAATATGAATAATGTATCATGGTGTTAAATCACGATCATTTCCCTTTGATCCCTTTGAGAGAATCAGATTCAATAATGGTTCTGGAGAAAGCAAGCCCTTACGATCATTCTCGTTCGCTCTGCTGTGATTGTAGTGTGAACTCGGTGCATGTTGCCCCATTTCCCCCTGAAAAGGTCCATCCAAATTCTTTTCCTACTTTCTTGACCCACATCTAAAACGGCGTCCATCCATCAATGTTTATGTGTTTATTCCTCCTATTCAACTGGAAAAACGCGCTTTGTTGGGCGGAAGACCATGTTTTCACGGGAAGATACACTTATACAGCTGGTATAGGAATACTGGGATGTACTGGTTTTACAGGGAACTGTGCGCCAGTATGTTGTTTTTGTAGCTTACGATTTGTTTTAAGAAAACGTCTAGTATTGTGATGTGTTTAGAGTCGTGTTCACGCGTTTTGCTGTGCTTTGTACCTCACGTGACCATGTGTTCCACTAGCAGTATGCATTTGTAGTTTAATAATTTTAACAGAATATATTCCTGTCACGTGAACTTTGTCATGTCATAGCTATGAAAACTTCAGTAGAATCACAAAGTTCTATCCTTATCTTATTTACTAACACTCTCCAAATATTCCCATCTGGTGATGACAAATTTTAATGAGTCAAACCTTTGAAAGTAATGTTTTCGTCACAGAACATCGCAGATTCGCGCGCGTTCCAAAATTTGTACAGTTTCCGATGCAGTTTTCGCGATCAACATCTCCGAAAAAATCGAAATCGGAGAATTGATCGAAAAAAGAGGAGATCAACAAGAAATGGAACAAACTGGATGGATGTGTGACGTCACCAAATAGTCATCGACCGCGTACTCATGCGGTGTTTCTGTGGTTGAGAATTGTGCTGTAATTACTGACGAAAGTACAATTTCGTAGTGGTCACCCCCTAAAAACAATATGCATGTACAAATTATACTGTATCTAACACTTTCCGCTGTCTCAAGCTTTCATGTCTTGTTGTTTTCCTATCAGTCCAATAATCAGTTTTTCCTCACTCTGTTTGCAACTTTACCACAAGTTATTATTACCTCAACTCTATTTTCCTACGGTAAATTCCTTTGATGTTTGAAAAAAGTGGATTAGTGAAAAACTGATGTCTCCCTCTCAATTAGCTGTATTTCAATAGTGAGAACTCTGCTGTGTCTACAACTCCAACTACAACACCGATGAACAGTTTTTGTTTCAGGAGATGAACAAAGTCATGGATTCGTCCTCGACTAGACGGGAGAAGGACCGATGTCTTTTCGGGAAACTGCACATCAATGTGGGTGGAAAAGTTGTAGTTTGTAGTTGAACTATGAAAAAAGCCATGAAATCATCTCTACGAATCATAATTCATGTTTCTTTCATCTTTGAACCAAAACGAAGCATATTCGTAAACTTCATATTCATACATTCTAGTTTTATTACAGGGTTCGCTCAGTTACTTGCTCGCTCAAATAGGGAATTTGGTTATAATTAGCTGTGTTCGTAGTCTGATCAGCAAGCTTTCGGGTTCCGTGAATTATTGATCTGTTCGTAGATAAAACTACATTCCCCTTTCAGCACGGAATGCGTCTGATCGTGGCCGTGGGTACTGTAGTCCTGATTTGCCTCGTGTGCCTGTTGTACATGAAGTTCCGGCGGTCGATGTTCATCCTCCTTCTGCCCACCGCCATTACAGTTATCACGGCGTTTGCCATCATCTCCAAGAAGGAACGACTCATTTGGCCCATCATCGCGGTTTCGGTAAGTTATAGGAGAATCACCCGATTTACATTGTATATATCGAACTACAAATATATTGAAATAAGATCTGTGTTCCTTTTTACTTGTCTTCTGTCGAAATCTCCAAGAAGAGAAGACTGATACGTATGCTGGAAGATCCGGGCACCTTTTGCCCATCTTGCGTCTCCTCAAACATACGCTATTTTCTGCTCTTCCACCCCGCCGGGATGTAATAAACGAGAAATAGTGGGGCAGAGCGAGAGACGCAGGATGGGATGAAGGGGTCGGGGTCTTCTAGCTCACTTACACTTGCCTGTTAGTGCTGTCTCAGTCCGTTATGGCGTTTGCTTTATCAAAATCAGGCTTTTACGGTACATTCTGTTCTACTCTGTAGTGTGATTTCGTTGCAATTCGAAATTTATATGAAACTAGAAATGTAAGTTCGGTTTTCAGGTTTTCAAACACTGAAAACGAAAAAACCGTCTCAAACAGTGTCCCGGAAATATCGAGAAGATAGATAGAAAAATAGAGAAACGAAAAAAAGGGAAAAAGAGAGAGAGAACGAGAGAGAGAAAGAAAGAGAGAGAGAGCGAGAGATCAAGAAAAGTCCATTTTCACGCCAAAGCTGGTCTGTCATCAATTATCACCTGCAACCAGACAGCTGGTTGTTTTCACGCATTGAGATGGCTGGAGATTAACATAATTGGCGCGAATTCGAATCAGCCGAACCGGTTTCGAACGAAAAATGGCCCAATCGTCGTAGAATCCCCGTGAAAGGGTAGATTTTCGACAGAGACAACAGATTTGTTCCACTTATGGCTTGTTTTGATGCATTGCGCACTGTAGAACAAGCAAGGGTGGCGCCAGTCGAGAAACTGTGGAGTGAAACGGGAGAAAACGTGAAATTATCGAACAATGACACCTCTAACAGTACAAGTGCAGTCAAATAAACGGAATGAGGTTGAATAAAATAGAAGATGCCAAGTGACACGTGTTGTATCACGAATAAATCTATTCTATTCTATTCTATTCTAATTAAAATGAACTGAGAGTGTATAAAGGACATTATTGACTTAATTGGAAGTTACACGTTTTCTGATGTGTGAAAGTGCTTTCATGTAGGTGTGGTCGAAAAAAAATTTGTTACCGGTGTAAAGAAAAGCTCTGAAAAAAAACAAAAACACTTTGAGTCTAAAAAGCTTTTTCTATGCTGTTTTGAGCGATCAGCATAAAAACTATATAAAACACAAAAAAAAGGAAACTCGAACAGAAGTACAAACAGGAAAGTTTCATAAACTGTATTTCTAATTTATAAACATTCTAAAAAGTTATAAAAGTGTTTATTCCAGTTTTTCCACGCCATGTTGGCTCTGTACGTGCTGCTCGTCTTCTCGTTCTACTTCTTCTTCAAGCCACTCTACATCATCATGGTACTCAACTGGGCATTCAACAGTCAGTTTCATATGTAACACTTTGTAAACATATTATGAAAATAACTTCAACTTTGATAGTTAATTATGTCTTTATTGAACGGGTGTACGGCTACGAACTTTCAACTCAAAATATCGAGAGAGGGGGAAGATATGGGAGAGAGAAGGGAGAGAGAAAAAGAGAGAGAGAGAGAGAGAAAGAGAGAAGAGAAAGAGAAGAGAGAGAGGGAGATAGAGAGAGGGCGGAAGCGCGCGCAAAGTTTGTGTACGAATTGTTTGGAATCCTTGTTGATTTCTGCAAAATAGATTTTAGTACAACCATACGGTGAAGACACTAGAACGTTTGCCTTTCAAAAGTAATTTTAACGGTTTTCGTGAAAATATCGGAAACACGTTCCAAAGTCGTTCCTCTGTTTTGTGAATAAATTAGGTCAATTGTGGCGGAAAAAGAGAAAATCCCCGTGGAGGACCGGCTCTCGCACGCGATTGGAAGAGAGTATGCAAAACGCGCTGTTTCTATATGGTGAAAAAACTCTCGTTCAGTTGTTTTGATTATTTTCGATTCCGAAACTGTTGGTGTACCTTGAATCGGCACTTTTTAATAGTCTCTCGCTCTATCTCGTTATTTTCCCTTCCTTTTCCTCTATCTATTCCTCCCCTCTCTCTGTGTCTGTATTTATCTCTCTTTCTCTTTCTCTCTCTCTTTCTTTTTCTGTCTTTCCCCCCTCTCTCTCTCTCTCTCTCTCTCTCTCTCTCACACACACACACACCCTCTCTCTCTGTCTCTCTGTCTCTCTCTCTCTCTCTCTCTCTCTCACACACACTCACTCTCTGTCTCTCTGTATCTCTCTCCCTCTCACTCCATTCCCAGCCCATAAATGTGTAAATCTCACCCGGTTTCCTTCACTTAGTGACAGTCTTTCTCCCAAATGAAGCGCACTTGTAAATGTCGTACAACTGATCGTAAAAACCGGACAATGTTTACATTAAACCCTGTTTTCTGAGAGAGCGAGTGAATTAAAGGGAATTGAAAGAAAAAGAGAGGTCGAAGAGGTTCTTCAACATATCCTCGGATAGTATTGAAACAGATAAAGACCACACAAATCAGGTTTTATGCTACAGTAATCAAGCGAAGATTCGAAGACATCCGTATGTTAGAAGTAAATTGAATGGTCACGTGAAGTTAGCGTTCTAGTGAGGAATCGTGCACTTTGTCATTGCACGTTTCTGATTTCTGCTGTGTTTAACATGTGTCATGTGACTATGCAATTGACTAACAGTATAGGAGATGTCTGAAGATTTGAAAGGTCAAATTGAAAAAAAAAACTTTTGGCTTTTAGTCAAATGTAGTCAACAAAACGTTTCACATTACTCTCTACTCACAAAGTGGGGGGGGGGGTTTAAGTATAAAAATGTTGTTCAAATACTTTTTTACCAAAACTTTCCTAATTCCAGCCCCTAAGAAAAGGGAATTATTGATGTTCAAAACGGTTGTCCAAATACTTTTAAAGTTTTTACCAAAACATTCCTAATTCCAGCCCTCTACTCGGAGAAGACGTTGTCCTACTACGTGCAGTGCGGGGGTATATACCTCTTTCTCTCGGCTTTCCTCGCCTTTAACCTCTGGCAGAGTAGTGTCTCTCTCAGCTACCGTAAGCTGTTGAAGAGAGAAATGGTCCCCAGCAGACAACCCACAGTACTTGTTGTCAACAAACCAGGAATGACCATGTACTAGAATACTACTAGTAAATGGGATCTACGTGGAGCGTGGAAGTTTCAGTTACTCAATACACTTCTTCTAACAACCATTTTACATATTTTTACAAACTATAACACTTTATTAAGACACAAAAATATGTTTTTTCTCTCTTGTGATACTTATAATGTCTATCAATTTACTTGTTTTATCTTGAATATGTCTTGGAAAATTGTTTATTTATTATGTTGTAAATACCCACTGTCTTTCCTTATTCGATCTAGCCTTTTTCCAATTGCCGAGTAATTTTTCACTGTTTTTCAAACTAACTCTAGCTTTACATTTATTCACTTAGCTGTTCTATTTCACTATAGATCTCCATCCGGTGAAAAATAAACACTTATTCTGAATCGCACTCGATATATATGAAATATACACGTGAAAAACATATTTGTACTGAATCCCATAATTTATGTGTTGTTTACTAATTTAGCATAACAGAAAGGAAATTCCGCGGTTACCAGGTAGAAAAGAGTTATACTGCAAAAATACTTGTGTAGAGAAGACACTTGTTCTGAAACGAAGACAAAACACACCCCCGCGGTTCCTTCTTTAAAAAAACATAAACAGAAGAATACGGTATACGGTAGCTGTTGTTTTGTGTGTGCCTTGTTTTGAACATGAACGCTAAAAACTAGTCGAATGGCAATATCATATCTTTCTCCTTGTTCATGATCAAAGAACTTCATTTCCTGTTGCTATACGAACTATCGATATGGCTTGTAGAACATAAAAGAAAAAAAGGTATTGATATGCGTGCATATTGAAGTCTGGAAATTTGTATCATATAACGGATATGGTCTCTCAAGCACATCACAATTCCATGAGATTAGTTAGCATATTACGCAATTTTCGTTCACGTTCCGTTTTCTTCTACTAGTACACCGTGACTAGAATGACGTGAAACTCACGTGTAGCTAAGAAGTTCTTTCCTGTTTTCAATCCATTTCCACTGAATAAATGCATTGGCAGTGGTTGTACCTGATCTGTGCCTTCTGTGCCTTCTTTGTCAGCATTGTTAACTCCAAGGTAAGTTACACAAAGTTTTTTTTCTCTATTTAGCAAACTATAATTTTTTTCATGTAACTCAGCTGAGTAAACAATGTTTTGAGTTATATGTGTTTTAGCTTGCAAATCGTGTTTCATATAGTTTATGTTTATAATAGCCCAGTAAAAATGATATTGATGTTTTATGTCTAGCTAAAAGTTGTCCACTAGTTTGTGCTTATTTGAAGGGTCAAATTCGTCTTGAATTTCGGGGTCGCCGAAAGTAAGGCAACAACTATTTCCCAATGTATCCTCATAAAAACTATAAATCACAGTGTAGGGGTGAAAATCCTCACGTACTAACTTTTTGATATCGCTCCGAGTCCCGTATAAAGCAGATATTCAATACTTACACTTCCTCTACATTCTTAGAATTGTTAGAGTGAGAATTATTTCCAGAATCTACGGGACGTCCCAGTAACAAAAACCTCGCGAGTTCGTTGGGTTGCACCAGAAAAATGGCCTCAGGACATGCCCTCTCATACCAAGGTAATATCCTCAATTTAGGTGCAAAGTTTCGAATTTATCTTTGTTGATCGAGAAACGATCCCTTTTGATTCATCGATTTTCGGAATCTATGGTAGATTGAATTCAGGTATGAAAACAGTATTCCTTACATTGTGACCTCAAAAATTCTTTTTTTTCTGCAAACGTTTTCATTATAAAAGTACTCAAGTTAACACATGAAGACAATTTTTTAACACTTATCTTCAATCAAATTCGCTAGTAAGATGAAAATTCTGTTCTGATGTTGGATTGATTATTGCAGGCCTATTGGAACAATGAGTTCGCGAAGAGTACGTACGAGCCGGCATGTTCGAACGATCAGCTGAAGGTGAGCTCTCGATAGCAGTCGTCTTCGAGCGATTTCTGTCCACCAGTATTGAACATTACCTCCCTTCCGCACATTTCCTACAAAATAAAGGTGCAGAATAGAACAGAGGGGGTACAGAACGTCTTTTTCAATTAATTCGAGAGACCCCTTTTTTTTATAGAACCCTATTTATCATTTTACAATGCATTGGGAGTGGACGTATTGTGGAAAAAATGAACTGCTAAGATTTCCACTAAAGGAAATATCAAAAGTTCTAAATCTTCTGTTCTAGACAGTGCTTATTTACTTCTGGCCAGGTGAGCTTGAAGCTTAAAAATACCAAAGTCCAAACAAACAAAAAGTTTCGGTTCGAGGCTATTACATTTCTATTTGGAAGCGCCATGATATTTTTCTTATTCTCTGGAACACTACTAAGGTTTGAGAAGTTATGAAACGCCATAGGTAACAGTGTTTGCTAGTGCAAACTAAATTTATTGTAGTAATACAAAATTTCTCATATTATAGCATTTATTCAAAACTTGTGTCTTTCATTTAGATAGTGCCTATCTACTTCTGGCCGGGTGAGCGGGTGGACATGCCCTGCGCCATGTGTGAACTGGCGTTCGTCCTCAACGGGGAAGTCAAGAGATGGAGTGTCGCCAGCGATGTCACCGGGTTCCTCAGGGCGCCGCAGGTATAGTTTTTGTGATTCGTACTGAGACTTGGCTGCAAGCCAATGGTTATTCCAGGCGATTTCCAACCTCTTTAGTGTTTTCTAAGAAACTGCAAATCAATCTTGGAGGTCGCTCGGTCTCATAAGAACTAGTCAGTGAAGAAAGTCTTCAGAAAACGTATGACTGAGTAATAGCTATCCAAAAATCTTGGCACGATGCCAATGGGTCTCAGTGGGAACGGAACGAACTGTAAACCTACTATCAAGTGAATAGGATTGCTCGTTCATGGAAGAGATACACAAACCTCTCAGAACTCATGAATACAGCCAAAACTTTTAGAAATGGGAATAAAACACAGAATATACCTAAAGAACACAGGAAAGTTTATGGTTTTACATAGTAGTTCGTTCAAACCGTAATTCTGGACTTCTAAATAGTATTCATAACACTGGGTTCGGGAAATATTCGATTTTTTGTTTTCATTTCAGGAGAACGTTATTCGAGATCCAAAATTCTGGCACAAACTGGTCAACAACTACGAATACCAGGAAGATCCGAAGTGAGTCTGTTCAAAGTTACAATAAACTCATACTCTGGTGAAAGAAATTCATATTAAACATGAGTTATCATCACAAGAGTACAATAAAAACTGTGATTTTCCATGACTAGCCTGAAACATAGTGACCTCTTGCATGGTACTTTCCAATTCTAGTTTGTCTGCAGTATGGATGCATGAGAAATTGAGGAGAAACTCGGCAGCCGGATAATAACATAAAAACAAGATGTCTACGAAAAATCTGCAACTGAATAGTGGCATAATGTAGCGACCATCTGAAATTTTTAGTTGTGAGTGTGTTCTTCCCAAACTTAGTCATTTCTATGTGAGTTGTCCTGTCTTTGTAGTTTGAACCTGTTGTCTCACGCTGATTCTCGTGAAATGACGTGTGTATAGAGATCAAACTACAACAAAGGTTCAAACATGCTCTGTATCTATGTTCAAAGTAAATTATCGTTTTCAGTGTTGCGGCCCCTACTAAAATGGACGACAAGGACCCCGATTTCTACCAGCCCGATGATTTTTTCCCGAACTCTGCCAGTCAACACAGAACAACGGGAAAGAATGAGAAGAAAGAGGCTCCAATCTACTTCCAGAGAGAGGGAAAACTCTCCATTCTTAGGGTGAGTGATGAGGATATACTACCTGGAGATTCAACTTTCACGTATAATATGCACAAGACTTTCTCATCTTCGTTGTTGAATTGTTAGCTTGACTCAGTGTACTTTAGCTCACACATGTACATTGAGGACCGTTGTCAGGGTGAGTTACAGCATGTAATTGGGTATAGTTGTAGTGTATAATCAGCGCGTACACAAAATACTTTGAAATAGAAGTTGAACAAAAGCAAGCAAACTACAAAGACAGCGATTGCGGTCCAAAGTACGGGTTCGGCATGTTCTTCCCTGAGAAAAACATTACAGTCGGGTGTTCTACTATTCACAAGAAGTTCTGAACTTAGCATAGTCAATAGGCATCTTCACCGTGTACATGTTTGAAAACGAGCAGAGAGAATGAATTGAACCTCTTGTTTTGAAAGATCGGCATTATTTGTGTCATGACTTGAGGTTATCATAATCAGGTGGTTACTGGGGTAGAAGCGAAACGTACACTTGTGGGAACTATACCTTTTAAAACTGTTTTTTTCAAAAGTCATAAATTTTTCTCCATCGAGAATGATTCCGTTCAGGCGTCTCCCGCCTCGCAAGGAGTCTATTTCTGTCACGATGTTCATTCGACCGGCTCCACCAATATGTTCTACGTGGTAATGGCGATGGTACCCGCGGTATCGTACGGACACTACAGTACCGCACTCAGTAAGAAGGGATAGAAGTAGTTGTACTTTGTGAAATAACAGCATTACCCTCAGTTTTACTTCTAGTTTATATGATTTATCAGCATCTTCATGTACGGACACTACAGTAACTTTGTGAAAGTTTCTTAGCTCAGCCTCACTTTCTGAGATTGATTATTTTGTCAAATTACTGTATCGATAAAGAGCATAAATGAAACGACTCAATTCCAGAAAAAGCAGTAGAATGCTCAAGTTGTTTGTGTTTCTCATGTGCTTCTCGAGCTACTTTTTGAAATGTCTCTTTGTAGACGATGGCTGTGGGTTGTCTCGGGTTATATCGAATAAACAGAATAAATGAAATACAGAAAATTATTTCACTTTTAATACATACTTTTCAGCTATTTTCCGACTCTTAGGTCTCCGTGAACATTTTTTGACGACGGCTGCGGAGATAAACCAGTGCTCTCTGGTATAATCTGTCGCGACAGGCGACAGCTTTAATATATACGATTCAAACGCGCGCCATAACAAGACGCGTCAACGCTACGATTGGCGCGAACGCGGTGCTTTGCCGCGCTGCAAAGTTTGATAATTTTAGGATCACTTACGCTCACGATTACGGAACGGAAGGTTGTTGATGGTCCTAACGAATATTACGCATAATTTATGATGGCAACATAGTTTACGCTTACGAACGCATATTACACAGCACAATACACACGATAACTAACGAAATGAAGGTCCAGAAGTTTGAGCTTCATGTGATTCCCCATGTTCATTGTAAATAGATATACTATATTAAACTGTATATGTTACTATGTGTTATGTTTATCATGTTAATGTATTTACACTATAAACGGGCATAGGAATCGGAGTTTCTTCTTGGCTATCTTCTTGTACTCCACGAAACTATGAGTAATTCCCTAGAGGAATTACAGGTCTTTGCCCAGTACAATTGCCACCCAAAATACCACTGAACCACCATGTTTAACGCTGTTAGTTACAAGATGACACTCTATTTGGGGTTAGGAAAGACAGCCTACGAAAAGAGCAATTGCTGGTGCAAAATGGTGCATCGGCGGGTTACAAATGTTACAACCAAAAAAAAATACAACTAAACATCAAATATGCAACCTGTAGTAGCCAGAAGCGTAGTTTTTCACGTTAAACACGTATTTTCAAAAAGTTTGGTAATATTATAATTTTTTTTGCGATGATTCATAACTTTAGGTGATGGCTGCGGAGATAAACCGCTGCTCTCTGGTCTGATTCACCGACGGGACGCGATTTTCCCGTCCTTCAATTGGCGGTTCCATTTTCTACCCGCGGTTAGACACGAGACACCGGAACAGGGTCAGGACAACAGAGGAACCTCCATGTGCAATCAGGTATGGAGTTAAGGGTTCACTCTTCCCAAAGCGAGTTACTAGGGTGTACGTTGCAATGTGTGTAGTTTGTTCCCGTTGTGTTTCTCTCAAAATCCGTGAAAAATGGCGTGTTACTGATTGAACTACTATCAGAAGTAGGGTTAAATTCAGTTCCGGGGTAGTCTTCGTCATCAAAAAACGAACACTATTTATGGGAGCGATCTAATCAGAATGGACACAATTTGAGGTAGAAAAACTGCAGTGTGCGAATAAGAGGGCTAAAATACATATTATTTTATCATAGTGTACTTTATCATAGTCTATACTTCGCATAGTCTATATCAATACCACGTTAACCTAGTGTACTGTAACTAGGGAATGATTTGACTGGAGTTGTACTTTGATATGCAAACGCAAGAGAGATGAGGATTTATACCCGAAATGGAACATCAAACTACAAACACAGCAGGACGAACCAACATGTAACTAACAAATTTTCATTCCGCTCTTGCTGAACGATCTTCATGAGTCCACAGTCGACATAAACGATTATACGGACCCAGGTGGAAAGTCAAGGGACTATTAGCCCCTAAAAGGGGAATTTTGGGTGATTTCGCAAACACGGGCCCAAAAGGCCCTAAAATGGCCGCGATTCCGATATCGACCTAGCTTTTTTCATTGGTCTTGATTTTGGTTGCAACTATGTTGCACAAATCTACGTATTTTCACATTTCTTGAGTATATACACAAGGTTGAGCAAGACAAACATGTTTAATCCAGTATCTGAGACGAAACATGTTAGCCTAAGCGCCCCTAGTAGGCCCTAATAGAAGGAATTCGGCTTCGAAAATCGCGGGCCTAAAAGGAACCTTCTAGCTTCTAGACCCGTGACTTTTCACATATGGAGCCTGAGTTTGCCCATTACTTTCTGAAAGCCGACCTAACTTTCCCTAAGTCATGCAGTGAATGGTTGTGTCAGTATATGGAAACGCATGAGAGATTGGGGTGTCTAACTGAATTCAAACATGGAACTACAAAACGATTCCGTGCAATTATGTTGGTACGCATTATCAAGTGAAACAAGAAAAAAATGGAAAACACCTATTGTTTTCTCATGATTCTCACATTAATTTGACTTCTAATATAGATTGTTTTCCTACAGAACTCGTATCTGAAAGTGAAACCAGATGATTCTCTCGTGATGGACGATGAAAATGCGGAATGTACCCTGGATGGCTGCAGGTAATACAAGTATAGTGGTTTTGTATACTAATTTCAAATTCCTTTGTCTTCTTATGATTAAATGGATGAAAAAGTGGCCTTAATTAGGCTGTACATCTACCAGATCAGTTCATATGTGTTGCCTCCTCGTGGAATACAGCAGAATTCCCGTCAGACTAAATCAAATGGGAATCACACTACAAACATATCAGAAGAAAACTTGATGTGTGTAGCTGTTTCATGAGCCAGTACATGATAGCTCCATCAAGCCACGTAGTCTTTATCATGCTTTACGTTCTTATCAGTTACTCATTATGAGATTTGAAACTCCAAAACGGTCATGGAGATTAATAAAATATTGATCAATCGGTTATTTCCAATATTATCACTCAATTCTCTAAAATAGTTTAGATTTGAACCATTTTGCTCTAATCGGTCGTTTGGGTTTTGAAGTTTCCAAAGCAAAGATAACGAACGAGGAGTGATACTTGTCGGCATCAAACCACAGAAAATCTCTCGAGCAGAAAAACAAATTATTTTTTTCGAACCAACTTCCAGGGCAAAGATGACTGACAAAGAGACTGGCCTGGAGCTAAACGTAGCCATTGAACTGAGATGGGGAAAGTGGTCCAGCTGCAATCGAGGGGAACCAACTATGGGCAGGGAAGGTGGGCGGGTACCATAATTATAACGTTTCTCTGATTGAAAGTATTTGAAACGAGTTGAATCATACGACCATAAGATGGTGCGAAATGTTTTGTAGTTTAAACCCATCTCAGTCCTAATTCTGGAAGTTCCACAGTCTACCAACTACAGCTCAGCCACTCTCCTTCCGTCTTTCCAGCCCACTGCTACCTGGTCAGAGAGGCCGGAAAGACCATTCCGGACCGGACCTCGAATGTCCTGAAGTGGCTGACGAAACTGAATTCGCTGTTTGATCTCTCGCCTTTCCGTCAGGACGGATTGAGAATACACAGGTGACAATTTAACGTTACAAATACATCTGATTTGTAGTTTTATGTATACAACCATCACAAGTTTTCTTTTCGAGAGCGAGAGGCAGTGGAATCGAGCACAAACACAGCAAGGTTTTTCCTCTTCAGTGAAAATTATAGTCAAACTCAAATGCTAGCGAGAATAAGAACAGTTATACACAGCACACACCGTTTTTTATGGAAATGAGTAGAAAGAGGTCATCACGAATATAGTTTTTCAACTGTCATCTACTTTTCGCAACCTTGGTTGGTTCATGGTGTGGTGTAGCGTATTACCGATACAATGAACAAGAAGATTTCCAATAAAAAGGTGTTGAAGAGTTGGAAGTTACCAAAGGAGTGAGTCCACAACAGTATCTTACGAAAACTACATCCATAATGCGAAAGTGCTGGACACAAAATATGCGCTCTATCAACAAAGACGAAACATCGCTCGCCCAGTGAGTCACAACTGTCCGTATTATCAACGGAACCCTCTTATAATCCTTTTCATTCCTACTGAGACTCCTTCAGTAGGATTTCGAAACTTCCACGCCGCTTTGCTCACTTACTTTTGGTCGGAGGAGTTAAGGATTTTCGTACCTCATTCTCCTGCTCACGTGGAGTAAATATACAATAAAATTTCCCTTGAACTACATTTTCAACTTCGCAACAGCCTTCGCAAAGTTTGTAAGGTTATTGTAGGAGTCTCAGTAGGAATGGTGTGAACTATATATTTATATGAGGTCGCCAAGGCGCCGCAACGGTATGATATGCCATGTGATATACTTCATTCCATATTCGTTCCATAGTCATAAACTATGTTTTAGATGCACGTTTAACAGACAAATTATGCTATTTTCCAGTTCTCTCCTTCCGTCTCTTTTCATGAAGGTCGACAAAATGCGAGGATGTGTCCCCGATTCGACAAAAGCCACGCTGGTCCGTTTGTTAATTTCAATATTTCTGACAGAAAATGTATGAACGAACTGAACAATTATTGTAAAATCGAAAAACTTCATATTCAAGATATAGTTCAAGTAAGGAAAAGTCGTGAAAAGGTAGATAAAGGAGGAAAATTGTAGTCTTTCTGTGAAATACACAACCATACTGTATATTTACACGTGCTCATGAAACGCGGTATGCGACTGCTGGTTTCTCGCCGAACACAAGATCTGCCCTCCTCAGAAAAGAGCGAACCTTTTTCTTTATTATGACGATAGGGTTGTGGTCTATGTTAACTTGGTCTATTGTTTCTCTGAGAGAGAGTTTCTAGTGAGTAGTCTATATTAACTTGGACTAATGTTTATATAAGGAAAAAGGCCAGGTCTTAAATGTGAATTAAAAACACAGATTTTTTATTCCAGTTCGATGACTCGTACCGTCGTTTCATTCTATCTACCGTGGGAGTTCGAGCAGACGATGGGAGTCACATGAAGAAGGACACGGAAAAGACGTTCAAACTACAAAACGCCTTCCAGGCCTGTTTCGGGTAGGTCAAAGTTATGTACATATAAACTACAAAACTGTTTTGGGCGGGTGAGGGGTTTGAACTCATAGATTTGAAATGTTATTAGCCTCAATTTGTAGTTTGCTCTTTGTAGCAGGAATAACCGGAACGAATTTGGAACCCTCTCAACCTGCTCATTTCAATACTGCTGGTTAAAAAAGGTCTTTTTTTCTTCTGAAGGAAGTTTCAAGTGTGAACCTTCCGTAAACTAGCATCAAGTGTCTATACTCTTTCAATGTGCACTTCTCATACCAGTTAAAAACGTTACTGCCTCGATGGAATTATTCAAATAGTTCGGTTATGCATTCATCAGGAAGCGAACTGCTTTTCATTGATATAGTTGTGACCAACGTAAAAGCAGAAGAATACAGTACATCTCAGTTTCTGAAGTGTACGCACACATATCTTCGATTTCAAAGCTCACCGTTATTT
>OZ038437.1:20473935-20503826 GCA_964036275.1 Litoditis marina
AATCATAATTCATGTTTCTTTCATCTTTGAACCAAAACGAAGCATGTTCGTAAACTTCATATTCATACATTCTAGTTGTATTACAGGGTTCGCTCAGTTACTTGCTCGCTCAAATTGGGAATTTGTTTCTTATTTGTTGTGTTCGTAGTCTGATCAGCAAGCTTTCGTACTCCGTGAATTATTGATCTGTTCGTCGATCAAACTACATTCCCCTTTCAGCACGGAATGCGTCTCATCGTGGCTGTGGGTACTGTAGTCCTGCTTTGCCTCGTGTGTCTGCTGTACATGAAGTTCCGGCGGTCGATGTTCATCCTCCTTCTGCCCACCGCCATTACAGTTATCACGGCGTTTGCCATCATCTCCAAGAAGGAACGACTCATTTGGCCCATCATCGCGGTTTCGGTAAGTTATAGGAGAATCACCCGATTTACATTGTATATATCGAACTACAAATATATTAAAATAAGATCTGTGTTCCTTTTTAATTGTCTTCTGTCGAAATCTCCAACAAGAGAAGACTGATACGTATGCTGGAAGATCCGGGCACCTTTTGCCCATCTTGCGTCTCCTCAAACATACGCTATTTTCTGCTCTGCCACCCCGCCGGGATGTAATAAACGAGAAATAGTGGGGCAGAGCGAGAGACGCAGGATGGGATGAAGGGGTCGGGGTCTTCTAGCACACTTACACTTGTCTATTAGTGCTGTCTCGGTCCGTTATGGCGTTTGCTTTATCAAAATCAGGCTTTTACGGTACATTCTGTTCTACTCTGTAGTATGATCTCGTTGCAATTCGAAATTTATATGAAACTAGAAATGTAAGTTCGGTTTTCAGGTTTTCAAACACTGAAAACGAAAAAACCGTCTCAAACAGTGACCCAGAAATATCGAGAAGATAGATAGAAAAATAGAGAAACGAAAAAGAGGGAAAAAGAGAGAGAACGAGAGAGAGAAAGAAAGAGAGAGAGCGAGAGATCAAGAAAAGTCCATTTTCACGCCAAAGCTGGTCTGTCATCAATTATCACCTACAACCAGACAGCTGGTTGTTTTCACGCATTGAGATGGCTGGAGATTAACATAATTGGCGCGAATTCGAATCAGCCGAACCGGTTTCGAACGAAAAGTGGCCCAATCGTCGTAGAATCCCCGTGAAAGGGTAGATTTTCGACAGAGACAACAGATTTGTTCCACTTATGGCTTGTTAGATGCATTGCACACTGTAGAACAAGCAAGGGTGGCGCCAGTCGGGAAACTGTGGAGTGAAACGGGAGAAAACGTGAAATTATCGAACATTAACTCCCTCAACTCCTCAACAGTACACGTGTACACGAGGAGGTTTCATGATGCAAGAAAATGGTTTCATGTTGATATGTTTGAAATTTTTCTGTTACCGGAGTTAGAGAAAACCCCGGAACCCCTTGTGAAATGAAGTACCTCACTTGCAACAGAAACGCAAATTTAAAGCTGTTTGAAGTTAACATCATAAACAACTATACAAAACGAATAGGATAGAAAATATTTCCAATTTATAAAAACTGTTTTAAAAGTCAGAAATGTTGTGTTCCAGTTTTTCCACGCCATGTTGGCTCTGTACGTGCTGCTCGTCTTTTCGTTCTACTTCTTCTTCAAGCCACTCTACATCATCATGGTACTCAACTGGGCATTCAACAGTCAGTTTCATATGTAACACTTTGTAAACTCATAATAAAAAATATATTTGTCGAAAAACTGAGTCCTAGTCGTAGTCGAACGAGTGGGCGGCTACGAACTCGCTTTACACTTCAGGGCGAGAAGGCGAAAGTATAGGTAAATTCAATATGTAACAGGTTTTTTAACCCTTTTCCGGGTTACCTCAGTAGGTAACCAGTCGGTAACCGAAAATGAAAAGCAGTTGCCTGTTTTTCGACTACAAAATGTGATTGTCACCGTTAGTTAATATTGTAACCGAACTTAATGGTAGGTTATTTTCCGGCTACCGGTCAGGTGACCTGAAAAGGGTCACCGAAAACCGGTTAGGTTACCATAAAACCCGGTCACATCTAGAATTGGCCATTTATCTCCAGTGGCATTGCGAACTATTTTCGAAATTCAGAAACTTTTCGTTAGTATTTCGTGACATAGTTGGTTTTGCTTGTAGTTTTTTTTTTTGGGCTCTTCATCTCCAATCAGAATTGAATGAGGCGCGATTCCCTCAACAGATTTTCTCTTTTTCCGCCACACTTGACCGAATTTATTCACGAAGCAACGCCTTTGGAACATGTCCCCGATATGTTCACAGAAACTGTTGAAATGGCTTCTGCCATACAAAAAACGGAAGCCTATATTATTTGCAAAGGTATTGTGTGTGAAAAAGAAAAACTAGCATCACCAAGTAATCGAAAACGCGAAAAGTAAATTACAGTTCAGTTTGCTACTTTATGAAACCAGCACAAAGTGAACAGAAACTCTCGAAACACTGTGATTTGAAGAACTTCGATATACATTATTTAGGTCCGAACTGAAATGCGATTTTCTCTCTATTCATCTCTCTCTTTCGGTCTCTCTCTCTCTCTCCCTGTCTCCTTCCTCTCTCTCTATTTCCTCTCTGTCTCTCTCCTCTCTCCCTCTCTGTCTCTCTCTCTCTCACACACACTCTCTCTCCATCTCTCTCTCTCTCTCTCTCTCTCTCTCTCTCTCTCCGTCTCTCTGTCTCTCTATCTCTCTCCCTCTCACTCCATTCCCAGCCCATAAATGTGTAAATCTCACCCGGTTGCCTTCACTTAGTGACAGTCTTTCTCCCAAATGAAGCGCACTTGTAAATGTCGTACAACTGATCGTAAAAACCGGACAATGTTTACATTAAAACCTGTTTTCTGAGAGAGCGAGTGAATTGAAGGGAATTGAAGAGAGGTGGAAGAGGTTCTTCAACATATCCTCGGATAGTATTGAAACAGATAAAGACCACACAAATCAGGTTTTATGCTACAGTAATCAAACGAAGATGCGAAGACATGCGTATGTTAGAAGTAAATTGAATGGTCACGTGAAGTTAGCGTTCTAGTGAGGAATCGTGCACTTTGACATTGCACGTTTCTGAGTTCTGCTGTGTTTAACATGTTTCATGTGACTATGCAATTGACTAACAGTATAGGAGATGTCTGAAGATTTGAAAGGTCAAATTGAAAAAAAAACTTTTGGCTTTTGGTCAAATGTAGTCAACAAAACGTTTCACATTACTTTTTCACTCTCTACTCACAAAGTGGGGGGGGGTTTAAGTATAAAAATGTTGTTCAAATACTTTTTTACCAACACTTTCCTAATTCCAGCCCCCTAAGAAAAGGGAATTATTGATGTTCAAAACGGTTGTCCGTATACTTTTAAAGTTTTTACCAAAACATTCCTAATTCCAGCCCTCTACTCGGAGAAGACGTTGTCCTACTACGTGCAGTGCGGGGGTATATACCTCTTTCTCTCGGCTTTCCTCGCCTTTAACCTCTGGCAGAGTAGTGTCTCTCTCAGCTACCGGAAACTGTTGAAGAGGGAAATGGTCCCCAGCAGACAACCTACCGTACTTGTTGTCAACAAACCAGGAATGACCATGTACTAGAATACTACTAGTAAATGGGATCTACGTGGAGCGTGGAAGTTTCAGTTACTCAATACACTTCTTCTAACAACCATTTTACATATTTTTACAATTTATAACACTTTATTAAAACACAAGAATATGTTTTTTTCTCTCTTGTGATACTTATAATTTCTATCAATTTACTTGTTTTATCTTGAATATGTCTTGGAAAATTGTTTATTTATTATGTTGTTTGTAAATACCCACTGTCTTTCCTTATTCGATCTAACCTTTTTTCCAATTGCCGAGTAATTTTTCACTGTTTTTCAAACTAACTCTAGCTTTACGTTCATTCACTTAGCTGTTCTATTTCACTATAGATCTCCATCCGGTGAAAAATAAATACTTATTCTGAATCGCACTCGATATATATGATATATTCACGTGAAAAACATATTTGTACTGAATCCCATAATTCATGTGTTGTTTACTAATTTAGCATAACAGAAAGGAAATTCCGCGGTTACCAGGTAGAAAAGAGTTATACTGCAAAAATACTTGTTTATAGAAGACACTTGTTCTGAAACGAAGACGAAACACACCCCCGAGATTTCTTCTTTAAAAAACATAAACTTAAGAATACGGTAGCTGTTGTTTTGTGTGTGTTTTGTTTTGAACATTAACGCTAAAAACTAGTCGAATAGCAATATCATATCTTTCTCCTTGTTCATGATCAAAGAACTTCATTTCGTGTTGCTATACGAACTATCGATATGGCTTGTAGAACATAAAAGAAAAAAAGGTATTGATATGCGTGCATATTGAAGTCTGGAAATTTGTATCATATAACGGATATGGTCTCTCAAGCACATCACAATTACATGAGAGTAGTTAGCATATTACGCAATTTTCGTTCACGTTCCGTTTTCTTCTACTAGTACACCGTGACTAGAATGACGTGAAACTCACGTGTAGCTAAGAAGTTCTTTCCTGTTTTCAATCCATTTCCACTGAATAAATGCATTGGCAGTGGTTGTACCTGATCTGTGCCTTCTTTGTCAGCATTGTTAACTCCAAGGTAAGTTACACAAAGTTTTTTTTCTCTATTTAGCAAACTATAATTTTTTTCATGTAACTCAGCTGAGTAAACAATGTTTTGAGTTATATGTGTTTTAGCTTGCAAATCGTGTTTCATATAGTTTATGTTTATAATAACCCAGTAAAAATGATATTGATGTTTTATGTCTAGCTAAAAGTTGTCCACTAGTTTGTGCTTATTTGAAGGGTCAAATTCGTCTTGAATTTCGGGGTCGCCGAAAGTAAGGCAACAACTATTTCCCAATGTATCCTCATAAAAACTATAAATCACAGTGTAGGGGTAAAAATCCTCACGTATTAACTTTTTGATATCGCTCCGAGTCCCGTATAAAGGAGATATTCGATACTTCCACTTCCTCTACATTCTTAGAATTGTTAGATTAAGAACTATTTCCAGAATCTACGGGACGTCCCAGTAACAAAAACTTCGCGAGTTCGTTGGGTTGCACCAGAAAAATGGCCTCAGGACATGCCCTCTCATACCAAGGTAATATCATCAATTTAGGTGCAAAGTTTCGAATTTATCTTTGTTGATTGAGAAACGATCCCTTTTGATTCATCGATTCTCGGAATCTATGGTAGATTGAATTCGGGTATGAAAACGGTATTACAAAAGGCGGCGTAGCGATCCCTCAAAAATCTTATGAGATACCTTATGAGCTATTCGCATGAGCTTCTCATGAGATTCCATTGATTGCTATGCTTCAACATTTAGAGTTCATGAGTAGCTCATGAGGTATCTCATGAGAAACTCATATGAACCTCTCGTGAGATTGGAGGGATTGCTACGCCGCATTGTGACCTCAAAAATTCTTTTTTCTGCAAATGTTTTCATTAAAAAAGTACTCAAGTTAACACATAAAGACAATTTTTCAACACTAATCTTCAATCAAATTCGCTAGTAAGATAAAAGTGTTGTTCTGACGTTGGATTGATTATTGCAGGCCTATTGGAACAATGAGTTCGCGAAGAGTACGTACGAGCCGGCTTGTTCGAACGATCAGCTGAAGGTGAGCTCTCGATAGCAGTCGTCTTCGAGCGATTTCTGTCCACCAGTATTGAACATTACCTCCCTTCCGCACATTTCCTACGAAATAAAGGTGCAGAATAGAACAGAGGGGTTACAGAACGTGTTTCTCAATTAATTCGAGAGACCCCTTTTTTTATAGAACCCTATTTATCATTTTACAATGCATTGGGAGTGGACGTATTGTGGAAAAAATGAACTGCTAAGATTTCCACTAAAGGAAATATCAAAAGTTCTAAATCTTCTGTTCTAGACAGTGCTTATTTACTTCTGGCCAGGTGAGCTTGAAGCTTAAAAATACCAAAGTCCAAACAAACAAAAAGTTTCGGTTCGAGGCTATTACATTTCTATTTGGAAGCGCCATGATATTTTTCTTATTCTCTGGAACACCACTAAGGTTTGAGAAGTTATGAAACGCCATAGGTAACAGTGTTTGCTAGTGCAAACTAAATGTATTGTAGTAATACAAAATTTCTTATATTATATAATTTGTTCAAAACTTGTGTCTTTCATTTAGATAGTGCCTATCTACTTCTGGCCGGGTGAGCGGGTGGACCTGCCCTGCGCCATGTGTGAACTGGCGTTCGTCCTCAACGGAGAAGTCAAGAGATGGAGTGTCGCCAGCGATGTCACCGGGTTCCTCAGGGCGCCGCAGGTATAGTTTTTGTGATTCGTACTGAGACTTGGCAGCGAGCCAATGGTTATTCCAGGCGATTTTCAACCTCTTTAGTGTTTTCCAATAAACTGCAAATCAATCTTGGAGGTCGCTCGGTCTCATAAGAACTAGTCAGTGAAGAAAGTCTTCAGAAAACGTATGACTAAGTAACAGCTATCCAAAAATTCGATGCCAATGGGTCTCAGTGGGAACGGAACGAACTGTAAACCTACTATCAAGTGAATAAGATTGCTCGTTCATGGAAGAGATACACAAACCTCTCAGAACTCATGAATACAGCCAAAACTTTTAGAAATGGGAATAAAACACAGAATATACCTAAAGAACACAGGAAAGTTTATGGTTTTACATAGTAGTTCGTTCAAACCGTAATTCTGGACTTCTAAATAGTATTCATAACACTGGGTCCGGGAAATATTCGATTTTTTGTTTTCATTTCAGGAGAACGTTATTCGAGATCCAAAATTCTGGCACAAACTGGTCAACAACTACGAATACCAGGAAGATCCGAAGTGAGTCTGTTCAAAGTTACAATAAACTCATACTCTGGTGAAAGAAATTCATATTAAACATGAGTTATCATCACAAGAGTACAATAAAAACTGTCATTTTCCATGACTAGCCTGAAACATAGTGACCTCTTGCATGGTACTTTCCAATTCTAGTTTGTCTGCAGTATGGATGCATGAGAAATTGAGGAGAAACTCGGCAGCCGGATAATAACATAAAAACAAGATGTCTACGAAAAATCTGCATCTGAATAGTGGCATAATGTAGCGACCATCTGAAATTTTTAGTTGTGAGTGTGTTCTTCCCAAACTTAGTCATTTCTATGTGAGTTGTCCTGTCTTTGTAGTTTGAACCTGTTGTCTCACGCTGATTCTCGTGAAATGACGTGTGTATAGAGATCAAACTACAACAAAGGTTCAAACATGCTCTGTATCTATGTTTCCAAAGTAAATTATCGTTTTCAGTGTTGCGGCCCCTACTAAAATGGACGACAAGGACCCCGATTTCTACCCGCCCGATGATTTTTTCCCGAACTCTGCCAGTCAACACAGAACAACGGGAAAGAATGAGAAGAAAGAGGCTCCAATCTACTTCCAGAGAGAGGGAAAACTCTCCATTCTTAGGGTGAGTGATGAGGATATACTACCTGGAGATTCAACTTTCACGTATAATATGCACAAGACTTTCTCATCTTCGTTGTTGAATTGTTAGCTTGACTCAGTGTACTTTAGCTCACACATGTACATTGAGGACCGTTGTCAGGGTGAGTTACAGCATGTAATTGGGTATAGTTGTAGTGTATAATCAGCGCGTACACAAAATACTTTGAAATAGAAGTTGAACAAAAGCAAGCAAACTACAAAGACAGCGATTGCGGTCCAAAGTACGGGTTCGGCATGTTCTTCCCTGAGAAAAACATTACAGTCGGGTGTTCTACTATTCACAAGAAGTTCTGAACTTAGCATAGTCAATAGGCATCTTCACCGTGTACATGTTTGAAAACGAGCAGAGAGAATGAATTGAACCTCTTGTTTTGAAAGATCGGCATTATTTGTGTCATGACTTGAGGTTATCATAATCAGGTAGTTACTGGGGTAGAAGCGAAACGTACACTTGTGGGAACTATACCTTTTAAAACTGTTTTTTTCAAAAGTCATAAATTTTTCTCCATCGAGAATGATTCCGTTCAGGCGTCTCCCGCCTCGCAAGGAGTCTATTTCTGTCACGATGTTCATTCGACCGGCTCCACCAATATGTTCTACGTGGTGATGGCGATGGTGCCCGCGGTATCGTACGGACACTACAGTACCGCACTCAGTAAGAAGGAATAGAAGTAGTTGTACTTTGTGAAATAACAGCATCACCCTCAGTTTTACTTCTAGTTTATATGATTTATCAGCACCTTCATGTACGGACACTACAGCAACTTTGTGAAAGTTTCTTAGCTCAGCCTCACTTTCTGAGATTGATTATTTGTAGAATCTGCTGTCAAATTACTGTATCGATAAAGAGCATAAATGAAACGACTCAATTCCAGAAAAAGCAGTAGAATGCTCAAGTTGTTTGTGTTTCTCATGTGCTTCTCGAGCTACTTTTTGAAATGTCTCTTTGTAGACGATGGCTGTGGGTTGTCTCGGGTTATATCGAATAAACAGAATAAATGAATAATATAGAAAATTATTTCACCTTTAATACATACTTTTCAGCTATTTTCCGACTCTTAGGTTTCCGTGAACATTTTTTGACGACGGCTGCGGAGATAAACCAGTGCTCTCTGGTATAATCGACCAAATGTTACAACCAAAAAAAAATACAACTAAACACTAAATATGCAACCTGTAGTAGCCAGAAGCGTAGTTTTTCACGTTAAACACGTATTTTCAAAAAGTTTGGTAATATTATAATTTTTTTGCGATGATTCATAACTTTAGGTGATGGCTGCGGAGATAAACCGCTGCTCTCTGGTCTGATACACCGACGAGACGCGATTTTCCCGTCCTTCAATTGGCGGTTCCATTTTCTACCCGCGGTTAGACACGAGACACCGGAACAGTGTCAGGACAACAGGGGGACCTCCATGTGCAATCAGGTATGGAGTTAAGGGTTCACTCTGCCCAAAGCGAGTTACTAGGGTGTACGTTGCAGTGTGGGTAGTTTGTTCCCGTTGTGTTCCTCTCAAAATCCGGGAAAAATGGCGTGTTACTGATTACTATCTATCATACTATGAGAAATAGGGTTAAATTCAGTTCCGGAGTAGTCTTCGTCATCAAAAAATGAACACTATTTATGGGATCGATCTAATCAGAATGGACACAATTTAAGGTAGAAAAACTGCAGTGTGCGAATAAGAGGGCTAAAATACATAGTATTTTATCATAGTGTACTTTATCATAGTCTATACTTCGCATAGTCTATATCAATACCACGTTAACCTAGTGTACTGTAACTAGGGAATGATTTGACTGGAGTTGTACTTTGCTATGCAAACGCAAGAGAGATGAGGATTTATACCGGAAATGGAACATGAAACTACAAACACAGCAGAACTATCCAACATGTAACGATTTACTTTTCATTCTGTTCTCGCTGAGGGACTTTTATGAGTCCACATTCGGCGATGAACGATTATACGGAGCCTGGCACCGTAGCAAAGTCATGAAAGTGATGAGCTTACCCTGATTGGGAACCTGATCGCAGTCTGGCCACATAGTTGCCAGCTTTCCATGTTCAAGCATGGGGACCCAAACCTGGGTCAGGTACATTTTTTTTTGTCCAGATATTTCAGCTCGGAGCTGACCTTTTTAGGATACTTTTCTACGGTGCCTGAGTTTGCCCGTTACTTTCTGAAAGCCGACCTAACATTTGATAAGGCATGCAGTGAATGGTTTGGTCAGTCGAAACGTATATGGAAACGCATGAGAGATTGGGGTGTCTGACTGAAACCAAACATGGAACTTCGAAACGATTCCATGCAGTTGTGTTGGTACGCATTATCAAGTGAAACAAGAGAAAAAGGAGAAATGAAGATCACCCCCGGTGTTTTGTCACGATTTTCGCAATAGTTTTATTTCTAATATAGATTGTTTCCCTACAGAACTCGTATCTGAAAGTGAAACCAGATGATTCTCTCGTGATGAACGATGAAAATGCTGAATGCACACTGGACGGCTGCAGGTAATACAATCATAGTGGTTTTGTATAATAATTTCAAATTCCTATGTCTTCTTATAATTTAATGGATGAAAAAGTGGCCTTAATTAGGCTGTACATCTACCAGATCAGGTCATATGTGTTGTTTCCTTGTGAAACACAGCAGAATTCTGACCAAGTTTAATGAGACCTACACTACAAACGTTTCGGAAGAAAACTTGATGTGTGTACCTGTTTTATGAGTCAGTACATGATAGCTCCATCAAGCCACGTAGTCTTTATCAGGGCTTTACGTTCTTATCAGTTACTCATTTTAAGATTTGAAACTCCGAAACGGCCATGGAGAATAATGAAGTATTGATAAATAGGTTATTTTCAATATTTTCACCAAGTTCTCTGAAATCTCGAGGAGTGATACTTGACGGCATCAAACCACAGAAAATCTCTCGAGCAGAAAAAAAAATTATTTTTTTTGAACCAACTTCCAGGGCAAAGATGACTGACAAAGAGACTGGCCTGGAGCTAAACGTAGCCATTGAACTGAGATGGGGAAAGTGGTCCAGCTGCAATCGAGGGGAACCAACTATGGGCAGGGAAGGTGGGCGGGTACCATAATTATAACGTTTCTCTGATTGAAAGTATTTGAAACGAGTTGAATCATACGACCATAAGATGGTGCGAAATGTTTTGTAGTTTAAACCCATCTCAGTCCTAATTCTGGAAGTTCCACAGTCTACCACCCACAGCTCAGCCACTTTCGTTCCCTCTTTCCAGCCCACTGCTACCTGGTCAGAGAGGCCGGAAAGACCATTCCGGACCGGACCTCGAATGTCCTGAAGTGGCTGACGAAACTGAATTCGCTGTTTGATCTCTCGCCTTTCCGTCAGGACGGATTGAGAATACACAGGTGAGAAGTTGACCCGAATTTAACGTTACAAATAAATCTGATTTGTAGTTTTATGTATACAACCATCACAATTTTTCATTTCGAGAGCGAGAGGCAGTGGAATCGAGCACAAACACAGCAAGATTTTCTTCTCTTCAGTGAAAATTATAGTCAAACTCAAATGCTAGCGAGAATAAGAACAGTTATACACAGAACACACCGTTTGTTATGGAAATGAGTAGAAAGAGGTCATCACGAATATAGTTTTTCAACTGTCTTCTACTTTTCGCAACCTTGGTTGGTTCATGGTGTGGTGTAGCGGATTACCGATACAGTGAACAAAAAGATTTCCAATAAAAAGGTGTTGAAGAGTTGAAAGTTATCAAAGGAGTGAGTCCACAACAGTATCTTACGATAACTACATTCATAATGCGAAAGTGCTGGACACAAAACATGCGTTTTATCAAAAAAGACGAAACATCGCTCGCCCAGTGAGTCACAACTGTCCGTATTATCAACGGAACCCTCTTATAATCCTTTCCATTCCTACTGAGACTCCTACAGTAGGATTTCGAAACTTCCACGCCGCTTTGCTCACTTACTGTTGATCGGAGAAGTTAAGGATTTTCGTACCTCATTCTCCTGCTCAGGTAGAGTAAATATACAATTAAATTTCCCATGAACTACATTTTCAACTTCGCAACAGCCTTCGGAAAGTTTGTAAAGTTATTGTAGGAGTTTCAGTAGGAATGGTGTGAACTATATATTCATATGAGGTCGCCAAGGCGCCGCAACGGTATGATATGCGATGTGATATACTTCATTTCATAGTCGTTCCATAGTCATAAATTATGTTTTAGATGCACGGTTAACAGAAAAATTATGCTATTTTCCAGTTCTCTCCTTCCGTCTCTTTTCATGAAGGTTGACAAAATGCGAGGATGTGTCCCCGATTCGACAAAAGCCACGCTGGTCCGTTTGTTAATTTCAATATTTCTGACAGAAAATGTATGAACGAACTGAACAATT
This sequence comes from Litoditis marina, assembly GCA_964036275.1. Lineage (NCBI taxonomy): Eukaryota > Metazoa > Nematoda > Chromadorea > Rhabditida > Rhabditidae > Litoditis > Litoditis marina. The sequence goes on from OZ038437.1 coordinate 20,485,858, forward strand.
ATTGTAAAATCGAAAAACTTCATATTCAAGATATAGTTTAAGTAAGGAAAAGTCGTGAAAAGGTAGACAAGGGAGGAAAATCGTAGTCTTTCTGTGAAATACACAACCATACTGTATATTTACACGTGCTTATGAAACGCGGTATGCGACTGCTGGTTTCTCGCCGAACACAAGATCTGCGCTCCTTAGAAAAGAGCGAACCTTTCTCTTTATTATGACGATAGGGTTGTGGTCTATGTTAACTTGGTCTATTGTTTCTCTGAGAAAGAGTTTCTAGTGAGTAGTCTATATTAACTTGGTCTAATGTTTATATAAGGAAAAAGGCCAGGTCTTGAATGTTAATTAAAAACACTAATTTTCTAATTTTTTTTCTTTTTTTTTTCAGTTCGATGACTCGTACCGTCGTTTCATCCTATCTACCGTGGGAGTTCGAGCAGACGATGGGAGTCACATGAAGAAGGACACGGAAAAGACGTTCAAACTACAAAACGCCTTCCAGGCCTGCTTCGGGTAGGTCAAAGTTATGTACATTCAAACTACAAAACTGTTTTGGGCGGGTGAGGGGTTTGAAATCATAGATTCGAAATGTTATTAGCCTCAATTTGTAGTTTGCTCTTAGTGGCAGAAATAATCGGAACGATTTTGGAACCCTCCTAACCTGCTCACTTCAATCCTGCTGGTTAAAAAAGGTCTTTTTTCTTCTGAAGGAAGTTTCAAGTGTAAACCTTCCGTAAACTAGCATCAAGTGTCTATACTCTTTCAATGTGCACTTCTCCTACCAGTTAAAAACGTTACTGCCTCGATGGAATTATTCAAATAGTTCGGTTATGCATTCATCAGAAAGCGAACTGCTTTTCATTGATATAGTTGTGACCAACGAAAAGCAGAAGAGTACAGTACATCTCAGTTTCTGCTGTGTACGCACACATATCTTCCATTTCAAAGCTCACTGTTATTTATTTCGTAGCGTAGTGGTTAGCGCCTAGCTACGAATCGTTCGCTCGCAGGTTCGATTCCGGCGAGAGACGAAAATTTATAAATTTGGCAAACCGTTGTGGACACCATACCATCGATTTTGTCAGAGGTGGGGTTGGGCGAGGAGCCAACCAGTCTGTGTATCATTGATCTACACACTCTCTCGCCTATTGACAACGACCGCTCGCCCCGCATCACTCGATTAATCGAACATTCTGCTGTCTTCATGGGGGAAATGGCGACTATACTATTGATGCCAATACCATTCCAGTTATGAGAGAAATGGTGAGGACGAAGAGACGTTGGTGGGGACCTATATGGTGGAGACGAGGGAATGTCCATGATGCATTCCGGGCAATAATAATATTTATGAAAACCAACATTCAAGCAACTGTTCTCGATTCAATAAACCATTATCTTTCGTGTTCTACTGAGATAAAACCGCCCAGACAACTATTTTCGTTTCATGGCCCCATTTAACGGAAGAAAGCGCTTTTCAATATGTTATCGTATATAATAGTTGTTTATTTCTCCTGTTTAAATGTGTTTGAATCGGTTCATTTGCAAGCTGTAAATGATGAGAAACTTTGGAAACAGAAACGGAGGGAAGTTTCAACATATTTCAAACGAGTTTCACCAGCCTCGCACGTGAACACGTGTAGACGTGTGAGTAACACGAATTCTCGAGAAGAAAAGCTTGTATACACATGAAATCACGTGGGTTTTTTTGATTCTTTCTCTCATTCCTATTAATTTCCTCGTCAAGACAGTCGGTATTGTATGCCCGACCCAGATAGGCTTCTCGCGAAAGAGGAGTACTACCATGGACTGCTACCGAGGGAGGATATCAAGGTATAGTCATGGTAACTCTTATCTCTACTCCTACAGTAAGATAACATAACTTCCCGGTGTTTCCATCGTGATGGTTCTTCAGAATAGTAAATGTTTTCCCGAACGTTTGTTTTAGCGTTCTATTTTCATATTCTATCGCAATTCCATTGGCAGTCTGCCAAAGTCCTAATGAAAACCGCATTAACTATATAGTTATTGTCATTATTACAATATGAAGTTGAAGCATGTAATCAGTTTTGAACGCGGTAAAATTATTGTAAGACCTCTAGATGTTTGTTCCATTTCATAGTGTAGTTTTGTGAATATTGATCAATCAGAGTTTATTGAATACTTTGAATACAATGAAACACTTTTTAATAAAGTAAAACACCGTGTTTCAGATGATGTTACGTAGAAACGGTGATTTTCTGGTTCGAGCGACCGAACCAACGTCCGGTCTGCCCAGAGAATACGTTCTGTCGGTCATGTATAATCAGGAAAAAGAAGAGGACGGGGTACGGTAACTATCAGTTATGATGTGTTTGTAGTTTTGTCTATTCAATATCAATCTTCATGCGCGATCTCTCCTCTGAAATGGTGGTTATCTAACAAATGAACTTATGTTTTGAGTTTCTTCATCTGCTGGAGTCTGAGTATATGCTTTTTCACAGCCAATTTCAGAATGGAAGCAGCCATTTATTTTTGTTACCTCTGTTTTTTCTTCAAATATTGATTTTTCAGATCAAACACATTATAATGAAGCGTATGGAAGAGAAAAAGTATCGACTAACCAACTACCATTTCCCTGATATTCCTGCTATGATTAAATACCATCAGAAGATGAAGCTCTCCGTACATCCGGTTGGTATTACAGTTACGTACAGTAATTGTCCAAAAAACGAAGTTATCGTACTGTAAACCTAGATTTCTTCTGTGTACTTGCCAACAATTTCATTCAACTCGCGTTGCTGAAGGGAAAGAGTCTGGATAGAGTAGTTTTCGAGCCCAACTCCTTGAACTAAAGACACAGCAGAAATGATACATCCATCTGTTCTAATGCTGTTTCAAGTGTCTCCGTTCAACTTTTTTTCAATTGTTTTTCTGAAGAAGACGAACATTAGTAGATAAAAACACACTTTTCCAGAGTGCCGAGATCAAACTGTCCGCTCCGATCAAACGCCAGCCCTGGGAGCTGCACCACGAGGATGTAGTCTGCACCAAGAAGTTGGGGGAGGGCGCGTTTGGAGAGGTGGGGATTTAGAATGAAATGTAGTATGTAATTTTAACTGCTATATGAAAACTGTCAATAAACATAGTTTCTATGTGAATGGAATGGAAGTCAATGTCAGAGAAAATAATCATGGTCATTTTATTCGTCTTTGCAGTTGTTTTTCTGTTTATCGCCTGTTTGTTGCATGTTTTCTTCAATAATATAGCGACATCATTCTTCGATCCAACCAAATGTTGACGTATTTCAGGTTCAAATGGGCAAGTTGACCGTAAAGTTCCGGAAGCCGGTTATGGTGGCCGTGAAACTGGTCAGTTTAAGCTCATTAGAGTCTTTACAACAGGAAAAAGGAGAGGAGCACTGCTCTAGTTCTTTTTCTGGAAGTCAGATGCTATTTTTTTGCGTTATTGTTTTAACTCCAAAATTTCTGTCACCATCACCAGTGGTCCTTGTTAGTATAAATATTGATGGAAAATTCTTTGAAGGCAGGTTCAAACTAGTTAGATATTGTAGCGAACAGCACAAGAATACTATAATTTCCTTGTGTATCATTCTATATTTTGTCTTATTATTACACTTTCTCAGGCAAAACTGGAATCTCTGACAAAAGAGCAGATAAAGGAGATAATGGGTGAGGCGAGGCTGATGCGACGGTTCGATCACCCGAATGTCGTCAAGTTCTATGGTGTGGCGGCGGGACAGGAACCACTCATGGTCGTCATGGAGTTGGTACGTATTGATTGAATACTGGATGGAGGTCCAAGCATAATCATAGGTACCCGCACTTGCCTATGCACTTTCCTGGCTGAGAAACGTTCTCAAAAGCTTTAAGATCAGTTAGCAAGTGTGTGTGTTTCTCCATGTTCTCAGTAGTTCATCGGGGGAATAGTATAGAATGGTTATATGAGACCAGGTTCACTACGGTAAACTATGGAAATGTTTCTTTCGAGCTATTAACTATATACTCTTTTTCCAGAGACATAAAGTAATTTGTTTTCCTATAAATATAAGATAAAACGACCTAATCTGATAGTATATAACTGTACATGAACAAGCTTATTTTTAGACCTAATAAATATTATTGTCCTAACATTTTCCAAAACCGCCTGATTCAGGCGAGTAACGGAGCCCTTGACTCGTATCTCCAAAAGTGCGAACAGCCGTTGGAGAAAAAGAACGAAATGGTGTTACAGGTGAGCTGGGCTTCTAGTTAAATTGAGAACTAAAATGATATGCACTTCAGAACTAATAAAGATCATAGTATCAATACAAGTATTGAAGTCATTGTAGCAATAGTAATCAACAATCTTGGAGAAAGTCAAAGTATTTTTTCTAGCAACCTTGGCGTAGTTGTGGGCGTCTGTGTATCATGGTTGTTATAGTTCCGATCATTCCACTGAGACTTGGCAGCGTGCCAATGAATTTTCTCAGCCATTTTTCACAACTTTGTAGTTTATCAAATAACTACAAATCTCCATACGCGGTTGTTTAATTTCATAAGAACACGTGCCTCAAAAAATACCTGAGAATACCTATGTCTGCTCTAAGAAATAGTCATCCGAAAATCTTGGAATGATGCCAAAGGGTCTCAGTGGGGATGGAACGAACTATATATTGGACAAACCGATAGATGAATGGGTAAACTTCACTTGATGTGAACTCTTTCCTGACTGGAAGCTTTTATGCATGAATCAGGAAATGAATATCCATTTTGCAGGCAGCCCGCGGTCTGGAGTATATCCACAGCAAGAATGTTCTGCATAGAGATATCGCCAGTCGGAACTGCCTCTACGGGGACGGCAAGGTAGATCAAATCGCGATTATTTCTCGATGATGACGATCATGTAGGCTGAACTGTCGTTATTTAATCGTTCGCCTTTGCCACACCACTGATTGGGAGTGGAAAACATACCTGGTATTATCTGATTGAAAGAAAGCTATCTAGTTTGTACGCGATTTCGGTTGAATGAGTGAAGTCGAGATATACAGATCAAAGTGCCACCTTCCACAGCATGAAAAACTACCCATTCTTGATGATTCATCGGAAAAAAACTGCTTTCAATATTAAGTTACGTCAAAGAATCATTCAAATCAGTGTCTTTTTCCTGAAATCTACGTAAATACACGTTCCCACTAATCCATTCTCCGTTTCCAGGTGAAGATAGCCGATTTCGGTCTGTCGCGAGAGGGTACCGTATACCAGATGGATCCAAAGAAGAGGGTCCCCATACGATGGTTGGCCCCAGAAACACTCAAGACATTTGTCTACTCTCAAAAGACTGATGTATGGAGTTTTGGTAGGTTTTTTTTTACGAGGTTTCATATTTAAAAGTCCACATAATTCCTACTGTAGTCTACAGCGCATATTTGAGTTTATTCGCGATAATTCATTGAAGAAAATTCCCGAACCGTTAAGTACATCGAACACTCATTTTCGTTCAGTAATTGTGTCATTGTTTCGAATACCGAAAAAGGGATAAACATTGGTTCCTGGTTCAAAATGTTGGAGAAAGTTAACGAGTAAGAAAAATAGAATACGAGTAGATCAGATAAGTATAGAATACGTCCCATTTTCAATCGCACTCTTTATAGAGCTTGTTATTGATTGAATTCACATGATTGAAGTAATTTTGACTGCAGGCATATTGGCGTGGGAGATCTACTCGAACGGGGCGGAGCCGTATCCAGGAATGAGTGTAGCGGAGGTCAACAACGGGGTCAAGGAGGGGTATCGAATGGATCTTCCACCCGAAGTTAACCACGACATTGTCAGGATCGTCAAGGTGAGAACATCTATATAGTGGAAGTAAATTGAACAGTCACGTGGAGTTAGCATTCTAATAAGGCATTGGGCACTTTTTCATTGCACGTTTCTTAGTTCTGCTGTGTTTACCATGTTTCACGTGACTGTGCAATTGACTTCCAGTATACGGGTTGGCAAATTTGATGTGTATTTCGAACTAGATACCGCATACCGTCATAATTCATGAATTGCGAACGAAAAGTAGGATCAAACTGGGAGCACAGAGGAATCGAGCGGAATACGGCAAATTCTTTATTTAACCGAAAAAAATTTATTTAACAGAAAAATGGTTAAATGGTTGCCTGTTAAAAAAATTGTATGGTTAAAGGTTAATTGGCAGGGTAAACGAAACTCGCGAAATACACATAGACAATCAATAGCCTGTTTATTTAATAGCTTGATTTGGGTAAAGCGAAATTCGATTGGAGAGATAGAAACACACTATTCCACTCGAATCACAACTTTCTAGTCTACATATTCACATTATTTTGTATTTCGTTATTATGTTTTAACTAAACTTTAAGGCACTTGTACTAAGCTAATTCGTGTGTGAAACTTGATTCTGAAAAAAGAAAAAAAGGCGCTGAAAAACTTGATTCAAACACAGTATTTTTCACGTGTTTTACTATTTGTGCGAGAGTTCGAATTTTCTTATCTAATGGATAATTTCAGAAACACTGCTGGGCCGACAACCCCAACGAGCGATATTCGATGTTTGACCTTTTGAAGCATCTCCGACGGGCAGTTACCGGGCAGGAAAAGTCCCGGCCCAGTCAGGAGAAGACGAGGCCCACACAGGAACAGTCCAAGGATTCGGAGACGTTGTACAGTCGAATGTGGGGCAGCAAGGTAGATTGTCGTGCTCATTTTTTTCGCGAATTTAATTAGTTTTCACACGTTTTGCTAGAAATTGAGACACTTCAATGATAAAGATTCAGTATTGATGTCTCTAGATCAACTACGTTAATTGAGAAATATTGATATGAAAATGTTTGCGATGTACCTAAGCTCTTATTCTCGTAGTTATGTCAATGTAATTATCATAAGTACTTCTCATCAGTTTCTGTAGTGGCTCGTGGTAGAGTTTTCCTTGAATCTAACGCTCCCTTGTGAGTTGATTGCGTTTTAATCACTCCCAAGGGAATCGTATTCGCCTGAGGGTATTCATATTTCATGCAGTTTGGTTAATGCTGTTTTTTGAGTGAACGCTGGACTATTTTTCATTCTTTATAACTAGTGTCGTTGTTGTTATTATTATTGAGATTATTTTAGGTAGCCACGGCCAAGCCACCGCCCTCCACGCAGACCTCCAAACCGCCCGGAAAGTCATGAACGGGCTGGGACCGGACAAAATTTAGACAAGAGAGTGATGATTCAGCACATAAACCGTTAACCATTCTGACTTTTGTCGTTGATGTACTTCTGAGGAAAAGTAGAGGAACTTTGAGAAAAAAAGCAGAATCCACGTAAACTAGGTGTACGTAATAAAAGATCAAACATTAAAGTATGAGTTTATTTCAAACTTAAAGTTTGAACTTTTTGAGGGAAACGAATTGAATAAGTTACCAGTTTTGATATTCTTATCAAATACACCACTGGTTTGATCCCATTTGTAATATCTCTATCCTTTTACACCACGGCTTCGAGTTCGTAAAAGAACGAACATTGAAAGAAGACTGTAACCCATATTGATTTTATTTGTATCTTGCAATAATATCGGTGGATGTGGTTGTGAAAAGCTCGAAACTGAAAAACTAACAATGAAATTAACTAGGTCGACACATAACAATAAGTTTAAATGTAGAAAAAGAGGTATCATTCTCCATGTTTCAATTTGCTTGAATGGAACCGACAAGTGATCTGAAAGAAACACAGTTATGGTTATATTCGATTCGTAAATCTCGAGCAATATATTATACAAGCAATATAACCCATATTCATTTCATTATAATCTCAAACTATGCAATAATATCGGTGGATGTCAGATTGGCGGGTCTGTACTGTAGATCAATAGGATGTCTGTCATCGTAGAGGGTGGGGGCCTGAAGTAGAATGAGCACGGTCCCGACGAAACAGGCCATGGAGAAGATCAACAGAAACAGACGATCCAACACCATAGCCACGTACTTCCAATCCTCGTCTATCTGAACACACTTATCGATTGAAAAATAGAAATAGAACTATAAACTACAATCTTACTTTGATCCTAAGTAGGGTTGTTAATCGAGTTGAAAATTTCCAGTTTTTCGAGTTTTTCGAGTTTCGAGTTTTTCGAATTCATTTTTAACAACCCTAATCTTAAGCTTGAGTTTCAGAAGTTGTGCAGCTGTATCAGTTTCAACACATTCAACTCAGAAAAACTCAGATACCAGAAAACAATGTTTTACCAGTAGAAAAAGTAAAGCAAACTGAAACTGTTCGATATATGACTATGATAACGTTTGAAAGCAACACTTAACTCCACAGCCCACCTTGTCATCTTAGTCCTTCTCTCTTTTTCTTTTTTTTTCTCTATTTCTCTTTCTTTTTTCTCTCTCTGTAACATACCTTATCATCTCTGTCCTTCTTCTTCAACAATTCGGCAATGAAACAGATGTTCTCGAAGGCCTTTACGACCTGAAAATTGCTATGTTTTGAAAATTCCATGACAAAAGAGAAAATCCTAGTTTTCAATGATTCATTCAGGGATGTAATCATTTGAGAGTAATTTCAAACACATTTCTCATATTTCTGACCATTCACATTAATGAAGTATGTTAACATTAAGTTTATCTTATCAATGACTTTTCTAAACTGACATTTTAGTTATAGACTGTTATTTCCAGCCTAATAACGTTTCTGATCCGGAAACCAACCTGCGGAGAATAATAGAGTTTCTGTATTCTGTCGTCTATGGCCGCGTTCGCCATGCTCTTTCCGATGTCCCGACTGACGCGATGTTCGTGGTAGTTCAGCGGGATTTTGCCGTCTAGAGTGGTCGGGCCTGGAGAAAGTTAGGTTAAATCTGTATGACTAGCAAGGTTGTATGATTCTATTTACGAGAACTTTTCTTATTATGTTTTCCCACTTGTCGAACCAGGTTGGGTAATTAGAAAAGTTGAAAGGTTAATAATTGAAAACCACCATTGGTTGCAGAGATTCGATCTGAAATGCGGGCTACCGTAATGTTACTCTACTGTGGTTGTAGTTCAAATCCAGGGTGTTGGAACGGTAAGTCAATATTTATTCTCTTCTAAGACTCTCGTTTACGATTTCGACTATTATCCGAACTGCAATGTCGACTGATACTGCTCACCAAATACAGTTCTGCGAAAAAAATTAACTCTAAACTACAAATATTGATTCATATCGATGCGTGAGTGCGAGTGATCAGCTCCAAACTACGAGTATTGATTGAGTCTGATTGATATCAACTGATATCGAATGATTCCTCTCACCTACTCCAGTTCTGCGTGAACTGACTCTTCTGAAAGACTCCTCCGCTTCGTCCAGGGGGCGACGCATGAAAAGCAGTTTGGGAAGCCATTTTAGAAACACCAACTTCACCCATTTGGGCATCAAATGGGTAGTTGGGGTACGGAAGTGGAGGTTTAGGGCTGGAATGGAAGAAGTGAAGGGGAAACAAGTAATAGTAATGTAACTGTATCTTGTTTATATATGTGGTTTCTGTCTGTATTCGGACGTTTGTCACAACGTAAGATTTTACGAATACTAGATTTGAGAGAAATGATAAAGAGGAAATCAAAAATGGAATATATATTTATTTATATCTACTTTTGTCACTATATACAAATGCTATTGTATTTTATATCTTTAAGGTGAGTTGAGGAAAAAAATACGAACTCACATATAACAGTGACAACTACACTGAGCGTCACCATGACCATGGTAAAAAGGAGATATTTTCCAATGAGTGGCAGGGTTATGGAAGTAGCCGGAATTATTTCAGTCTGAAATACAGTGATATACGAAAACCCAGCTGAAATTGGGTATACAGTACTTTTTCGTACAAATGTCTACTAACAGTTACACTTTAACGTTACCTAGTTCCTATATACTTCTATTAAAAAAACCAACTCAGCACTCTCGAAAATTTTTACGGTCAGTACTGCAATCCATTTACCGTATATCATAACTAATGTCAAATGAGTTGCTAGAATATCACCGTCAAAACTTTAATTTTCGGTGAGTTAAACTATAATTAAAGGGACCGTTCCTCGTTAATTCGAAGGTCTGAGCTGATTAGTCGATGTTGTTAACATTAAAAGACCACAATCATTCTTATAGGGGTCAACTTTCTGTCTTGCTCCGTGTTCTCAAAAATGCGGCGCGATCGCGCGCACGTACATCACCACCGAGTTCACCTACGTACAAAATTTTCAAAATGTCTATAAAAATACAAAACCATATTCAACACATTGCAAAAAATTACAACAATCAAAGCTGTGACAGAGGAATTGTAGATATCGTGAAAACAACAAAGCAATGAGAGATCAAGGATTGCTGCATTACAGTAACCCAAATTCTGTTGGCTTCTAATTTGCCCCGAAATTATGTGGTTTTCTGCACTTTCTGTATGTAACGTGTGAAACTTTCATCTCAGAACAGAATAAATGACTTTTCCATTTTTAAAAACTTCTTACATTGCACATTATAGAAGTACGATCCCTTCAAGGTTATTCGAAAAATACTAACTTTGTAATTAAAAAAGAAACTCACGAGCAGAAGGAAGAAAATAGTCAGAGCAACAAGAATAGAGATACACAGAGTGACTTTTTCGCCTGAGTCAGATGGCAAGTAAAATACCAGAATGGTTAGGAAAGATATTCCGACACAGGGGAAAACCAGGTTGACCGTATAAAAAAGAGGCTTGCGACGCAGCTCAAGGTAGTACTGGAAAAGATTTAAATGTGGGAAAACATTTACTTTTTATTAGTATTTAGTTGTAATTTTGTTCCTCTACATATCGATGAAGTTGTTTTCGAAGTCCTCTCATATGTAACTCAGTTCTGTTCTAAAACAGAAAGTTGTACGATTCATTTAATCAGTTTTGATTCAATTCACGTTTATATCTCTTTACTCATTGTCTTTACAACTCAGTGAGAGGGTCTGCAATCCATCGAGTTTTGAAGTTCTCAGCTTGTGTTTGAACCGTTCTAGAACTAAATTTCGTAACTTCAAGTTAGTTCAAGTTTGTGTAATTTTCAATTTTGATAGTAAATCGTACCATAATATCGATATAAGCACTTTGGGGACAACAGCTGGGATAGTTCTTTGATCTTCGTTTCGCCACTCGTGACATGATATCCCACTCCACCGAGGGGTAGTAGTCGGACAGGTCTAAAGCAACATTTGTTATTCAATAGTAATAATATTTCATTTTTCTTTGTTCATTCAATAGGGTGTGACAAAAACATAGTTGTAGGTTGATCCGATACGATGTACCAATTGCAATCATGCACCTGTTTAGACCAAAAAACAACGAGTTCAAACTACAAACATTGTGGCACACGGCAACATACCCCGTATATAGTTCGTTTCATTCCCACTGAGACCATTGACATCGGGCCAGGATTTTCGGATGAATATTTCTCAGAGGAGACATAGTGTTCTAAGGATGTCTTTCAATTATGTGTTCTTATGGAGCTGAACAGCCGCTAACAGAGATTTACAATTATTTGTAAAACTCCAAAGTTGCTAAAAATAGCCTGGTATATTCATTGGCACGCTGCCAAGTCTCAGTGGAAAAGACCGCAACTATACTACAAATGTTACCACGACTATTGTGGGTATTTAGATGTACCGTCTTTGCGATTCAGTTTGATCTGCAAACACATCTGAACTGTTGAAACTGAAACAAATCTTACGAGAGACTGATACATTCGTGTCTAACATTTCGTCTTTGTCGTAAGAGTTTTGCCAAATCAGCAAGATAGCGTATGATAGCGCTTGAAAATCGAATAATTCAGATACATATGTTTGTTGTTTACGTCTCAGTTTAGTGTCTTCCTCTTTCTAATAGAGACAGTATATGGCCGAGTGGGTCGGGCAATGCACATGAGAGAGTGTGCAGGTCAAAGAGACGCAGATCGACCAGAGCCCGTATCTTACGTATAGGTTTTGTCAAACCGTTGTGGACACCGTACCATCGATTTTGTATGGGACGGGGTTTGGCGAGCGGCCAGTTCGTCTGCGTATCATTGATCTACTCACTCTCTCAACTGCTGGCAGATAATCAACGACCGCTCGCCCCGCATCGCTCAATCAATTGAACCTCCTGCTGTCTTTATGGGGAAAATGGCGACTATAAGTGAGCGTACGCTTTTTTGATAAATACGACTCGGAACAAGCGTCGTTGCAAATCTGTAAATTACTGTTTATACAGTGTGGCATAGATTGATTTTTCCTCTCGTCGTCTGACGTCTCTTCGGGGCACACTATAGCTTCAGATTCGTTGCAATACAGTTTCACCAAACGCGAACTTGTAACCAACGGAGCGCGTTCCGAGAACAACTCATGCCCACCTATCCCATCCTCGGCTATGGTGATATTGTCAATGACTCCATTCTCCACCCTTTCCTCCTCGTATCTCACGTTGTTCTCCAATAACTCGAGATTCAGAAGATTCTCCGAATACGTCCACGAACCGAACTGCAATACTCAAATCGATTTTGACCTACAAATATTTATTGTTTTTCAACTTTAGTTGCTTACAGATTTTCGTTTTTTGTTTTACGTTTTACGTGTTACATAGTTGTAATCAATTGCTATAAATCTGATGTTGAAAACTCACAACACATTGTTCACTCTAAGAAATGATGATTTATATTGAGATGTTGCTTCATGGAAAGTTTTAGTTAGAAACAACTGAAAACATGAGACGCAGACATGAAGAGAAACAGTTTCTCACCTTCAAATGGCATTGCTGCTCATCAAATGGGAACCTGAAAGATTATCTAGTTGATATTAGTCAAACAAGAAAAAAACCAGTGTTCTTGGCGCTATCAAAAAATTCTTAAAATCAAAACAACACAACCCTTTTTTGTTCAGAAAATTGAGCGCCAGATCAAATTACAACGATATACGTCCACAAACAGTAACATTCAACTAATAAATCACTTGGTTTTCTGTAGTTTTTGACCTACACTACTAATTCGAACCAATCATCTTAAGTGAATCTGACAAATGCTCTTGTAATATGGGAGTAACGACTGGAACGTAACGGCATAGTTTCACGGAAAAACCACAAACCTCGTGAAGCTGCGCAACAGGAACACATTTGATTAGTCTTACTGCTAGATAAACAGTAAGTTATCGATAATTAAGACTTTTAGGACATAATTTATGATTGAAACGATAATTTCTGATTAAAACCAACCATCTGACATCGATCTGACACATGCTCTTGAATATGGCGGGAGGTTCCCAGGTGACTTTTCCCGTGTAATGGAGGGTGGCCTTCGTGGAGATGGTTATGTTGTAGTTGCTGTCAGCACTGCAAAAATATTATTCAATATAAAAGTCAATTATAAACTTTACATTATAATTCTATTATAATATAAAGTTTATAATTAACTTTTAACTTTATTGTATTATAATTTACATTCAATTTGAATTTACAATTCGCTAGGCCTTCGTAGAGATTGTTATGTTGAAGTTGCTGTGAGCAGTGCAGAATACGGTTAGAATATGGATTCATGAATAAAATATAAATTCAACAAAAAATACCGTTTCCGAAACTAAAGTTATAGTAACAGTGATATAAAACTTACTTCACCGACATTCCTTTTTAGGAAGTTTTGTGTTCTGCAAAAGCGTTAAGTGCAAAATGGGCTACAACATGTCCAATAAAATTTAAAAACATGAATATTAAAAAAACTAACTTGTTGTAGAGTACAATATCGGGTACCCATATCATCTCGTAGGGTACATATAGTACACTGACGCTACCGTAGTTTTTAGGGTCCCACGACAATTTTTTGTCCAACCAAACCTGTTTCAGCCACACGGAACAGGTCATAATCTGGTCGATTTCGTGCTGGAAACAGAAAAATCTATATTTTGATAATCTTTTCAAACTTTAAAATGTATTATCCAGCTCTTTAAACAGATACTATATATCATTTAGATTTGAGAACAATCCACTTCAAACTTTCCGAGTTTTTACAACTTTTTACAACTGTGGTATAGATAACATTTAAAAGTTGGAAAAACACCATAAAATCTATATTTCAATTGTGGAAACATCAAAATACTGACCACATCGATAATTTGACTCAATCGCAATTTCAACTTGATGGTCAATGGTTCATGGGGACTACTGGCCGGCCTGGAATCAAAATTATTGTCGAAATATGGAAAAACTAGTTTATAAGAACATTGGTATACGCGTATTACAGCTCATCTCAGCAGTTTCCAGTAGATTTTTTCGATGTCTATACTGCTAGCGTTTTGTAGTTCTCTGTGGCTCATTTCAGCACCATCACGAAATACAAAACATTTCCGGAATATTGGAGAATGGAAACCAGCGTGTTTTTATTGAACTTCTTTTATTACCTTGTAGAAGCGAAACTGTACATTTGAGAAGCGTGAGGGAGTTTGAGAAAACGTGAAAAACGTGATGAATATTCCGTTCACGAACCTTCTGTGTCTGTTGTAGTTGACCATGAGGTCATCATACAACCTTTTTGCGTCTTCATTGCAATTAACAAAGGGAATATAGAATAAACATAATAAGAATATACTAATTATAGACTTCATAATGATTTATCGATTGGAGTCATCTGGAATAAATGCATAATCAACATAATCGAAGCACAAATACTAATACAACACTTTTGGAAGCAATACCTGCATGAAACATAAAATTAAAAACGTGAAAAAAAAATCAAGAAAACATCTATGTCTTGGGCTTGGAAAAGCGTTGAGCAATCATTGATAGCAAAAATCCAACTATACTGAACAGTTTCCTACTAAAACATTCTTTTATGTTTAATACCAAAAAGAAGTTGTTTGTTTTACTGTGTAAAACTCTATAAAACACGAAAAAACCCTTTCTAGGGTAAATATGAATATTGGTGGGTTTTTGGGGCGTCGGGCTCAATCAAAGTAGACGCGGGCCTAACAAAGGATTAGGGAATTGGGGAAGACAATATCGACTACCCCAATAGAGGGGGGGGGGGGGGGTTATAGAGGGAGGTTAAAGAGTGATATACATTAAATTATAAGAAAAACTAGGAGATTGAAATCATTATACAGAAACTCGATGCTTGAATTAACAAGCTCTACTAACTGTTGATACCGGGCTATTTTAATAACAATTTTTAAAATAGATGAAAAGACAGAGTTATGCTATTCAATTGAGTTTTTGAAAGATTGCGATGATGTTCGTGTTATAATTTAATGGAAATATTACACGTGACACACGTGGTTTCGTGCAAACAACTAATTAACGATTTATCTTGTGTTTATTTTTCAATCTGTTCATCTAAGAATTTTCTATCTTTGTATTTTCATTAATTTAATCTTTGTATTAAGAAATTAAACTTAAATTAGTCTTTGTATTAAGAATTTCAATTCGTATTTTCTAAGAGAGGGCAGTTATTGAGGAAGGTTAGATGGTGATATTCACGTGTTATAATTTGCTACAGATATTACACGTTACACGTGGTACAATTAACTAATAAACGTTTCTATCAATACTCTGTTTTTCTTTTCCCCGTAGAAGAAGTTTATAAACATTGATAATTAGTATATAGTTTTTTTTGTATTATTCCATTGAGATATTGAAAATAGGAGGTATGGGTATAACTTTAAATGTTATGATCTGAAAGTGGATAAAAATCAGCATATTTGCCAAAGGCTTGTAGAACTATAAATAATGACACCAACTTCTGGAAAGCTTAATAAACTACACACGGGTGACTGATTCTGATGTTATGCTGAATATACAGAACAATCTGATTGAGTTAATTCAAATGTATAATATAATATTCGTTAAAGGCGGAGGGTCAGCTTCGTTGCCGAATCTCAGACTCCGCCCCCTTTTCGGTTGTAACAGAATCAATAGGAAGAGGCACAGCTGACAACTGATGGGGAATCACGAATTGGCGGCAATAAACAATTTTGAATTTGAATTTGGGGAAGATAGAGAGAGTAAGAGAGATTGGGAGGGCGAAACAGAGGAAGAGAAAGCAAGAGAGAGAGATAGAGAGAAGAGAAAGAGAAAAGAGAGTGAGCGAGGGAGAGAGGAAGAGCATGAGAGACCTGCGACCAAAACAATTCAAACATTCCTGTGAAGATGGGCCTCATAGACGAGACACGGTAAGGGTTGTTCTGCTCTTTGGTGTTTGTAGTTTGGTCTCCTTTTTCGCCCAATTCCACAACTAACCCGGTTTTCAGGTATTCTAACCTTTTTTGGTAACCTTTTTTTCAGGGTATTTGAGTAAGTAACCTCTAAGTAACCTTAAGCCAAAATCGGGCTACCATAAAAAATACAGTAAGAACGAGTTTTCAAGCCAAATTTGAGAATAACCTGTTTTCGGGTTTAGGTTACCTTCAAGTTACCAACGAAGTAACCTGAAAAAAGGATTACCAAATAAAGGGTTAGGTTACCTAAAAAACAGGTTAGATATAGATTTACCCCTTTTTCTCTGTTATACCAAGCAAACTTTTCCACGAGAAGGTTTTCTCAGCGAAGTTTGTTTTCGATCAAGTTAAGTTATTACTGCGTTTAGACTCTGAATGATATTTCTCCAGAAAATCGATAAACACAAACTTTTAATGTGTTAAATATTCTAGATTTTCCACTTTTACCCCTTTATTCATACCACGTGAAACAAGCCGAACACTCCCGATTCCAGTTTTTTTACGTTAAATATTCCAGACAAATCAAACCCTCGGAAATGTTGATGGAATGTGTATTTTCGCATATTTGCGAAGAATACTAATTGGTGCAAATCGAGAATAATTAGTTTTCCTTTCATTTGTGGCTGTTTTCGGAATGAAACGTCGTATTTTTCTTTTGGTAAGAAACTAGTAGAGTTGTTAATTGCAAATAGTATTTAATCTTAATCTATAGTCGCCATTTTCCCCATAAAGACAGCAGAGGGTTCAATTGATTGAGCGATGCGGGGCGAGCGGTAGTTGATTATTCGTCAGCAGTTGAGAGAGTGTGTAGATCAAAGATACGCAGACGAACTGGCCGCTCGCCAAGCCCCGTCCCATACAAAATCGATGGTACGGTGTCCACAACGGTTTGACAAATTCAATAGTTTCTCCCAGATTGAGCATATGACTCATATTACAGCTGTGTTTGTAGTTTCATCCTGCTGGCAATGCCAGTGAATGATGTCCATTGTTAAGAGCAGTCTACAGCGAAGATTTGGTTGCTCCTTTTACTAGAAGAAGATTGAACAGCCGCCCAAAGTTGGCATTCTAATGAGGCATCGTGCACTTTGTCTTTCACGTTTCTGAGTTTTGCTGTGTTCAACATGTGTCACGTGACTTTGCACAGAACTAATAAAGTACTTATGTGTTAAATAAAACAACGTATTAGGCAATGTATTCGCTGCGAACAGAGTACAGGTCCTTCAGATACTATGTGTCCCCTGTATCTCTGGGTCCTCCATGCTACTGGACATCGAAGTTCGGGCCCATTGCGACTTCAGGGACGTTTTCTCGATTGAAGTAGAACCATTCGAGGTAGTTTCGAAAACTATTATATAATAGAATATTAAGTGAAAGACGTGACACAGTTCAAAAGTTGGAAACGAAACAGAATCTCGAGCAAAGTGTATTCAAAATGATAGCAACATTATTTCACTTAAAATCACCCCTTCTTCTCACTTTGTGTTAGCAAGCTTCAAACAACCTTTTTTCTAGCATTGATCCCAAGATTCTACTCTTGTGTGATAAAGTTGAAACTTCTAACGATAATACTGACAACAAAGACAAATCTTGCCTTTTTTTCATTTCAAACCTTTGAAAATGTGATGATTCCAACTAACCTGGCAGCTGGAAATTGTGTACCAAGTTATGTTAAAAGTTTTTGCTTGAATGGTTGAAATGATCATTTTTGATAAACAAACTATGGAAAAACTCATTTACCAGTATACGTAGAGGCCGAACGAC
>OZ038437.1:20504026-20564026 GCA_964036275.1 Litoditis marina
GGTTTAGGTTACCTTCAGGTTACCACCGAAGTAACCTGAGAAAAGGATTACCAAATAAAGGGTTAGGTTACCTAAAAAACGGGTTAGATATAGAATTCACCCCTTCTTCTCTGTTATGCCAAGCAAATTTTTCCACGAGAAGGTTTTCTCAGCGAAGTTTGTTTTCGATCAAGTTAAGTTATTACTGCGTTTAGACTCGAAATGATATTTCTCCAGAAAATCGATAAACACAAACTTTTAATGTGTTAAATATTCTAGATTTTTCACTTTTACACCTTTATTCATACCACGTGAAACATTCGAACACTCCCGACTCCAGTTTTTTTACGTTAAATATTCCAGACAAATCAAACCCTCGGAAACGTTGATGGAATGTGTATTTTCGCATATTTGCGAAGAATACTAATTGGTGCAAATCGAGAATAATTAGTTTTCCTTTCATTTGTGGCTGTTTTCGGAATGAAACGTCGTGTTTTTCTTTTGGTGAGAAACTAGTGAAGTTATCAGTTCATTCCACCTCAATATAGTTTAGTCCGAATCTTGCTGTGTTTGTAGTTTGATCCCGTTATTTTCCAGACAATACCAGTGAATATTGTCCAGTATTCAGGTCAATCTACAACATTACTGCTTATACTAGAAGAAAATTGAACAGCCGCCCAAAGTTGACATTCTAATGAGGAATCGTGTACTTTGTTATTGCATGTTTTTGAATTCTGCTGTGTTCAACATCTTTCACGTGACTGTGCAATTTACTAACAGTATATATAACCAACGTTGCATTCAAAGTACTTATGTGATGAATGAAACAGTATGAGAATAGAAAAATCCACTCCGAACCATTGAACGCTACAAACTGTATAGTACACTCGTCTTCTACTATAATACTGAGCGCGTAACAGGGTAACCATACCCTTTTTCTTCTCAACTTTCCTCTTCATTCACCCATTTGGAGTGCCACATACTATGTGGAAGTCACGTGTTGAATGGTTTAAACGCAAATTAATTATATTCTGTTCTGTTCTATAGAATATAGTTCACACCATTCCTACTGAGACTCCCACAGAACCTTACAAACTTTCCGAAGGCTGTTGTGAAGCTGAAAACGTAGTTCATGGAAAAAGCTCTCGTATATTTACTATACCTGAGAACGAGAAGGAGGTACGAAAATCCTCAACTTCTCCGATCAAAAGTAAGTGAGCAAAACGGCTTGGGAGTTTCGAAATCCTACTGTAGGAGTCTCAGTTGGAATGGAAAAGATTATATCAATCCTTCAGATACTATGTGTCCCCTGCATCTCTGGGTCCTCCATGTTACTGGACATCGAAGTTCGGGCTCATTGTGACTTCAGGGACGTTTTCTCCATTGAAGTAGAACCATTCGAGGTGGTTTCGAAGTTTAGAACAGAATAGAATATTGATTGGAACGCGTGAAACAGTTCGAAAGTTGGGAACGAAATGAAAGAAATAGTTAAGAATAGAATAGAATATTCATTCTATAGATTAAACTACGTGAAAAGTTCAAAAGTTGGGAAGAAAAAATAAAAATAAAGTCTCGAGCAAAGTACATTTCGACTAGTAGCAACATTATACATTCAACTCACATTATTATATTTACTAAGAAAATTATATGATAAATCAAATTTTATTTCGCTAATATAAATTTAGTTCGCTCTAGCAAACACGGTTACCTATGGCGTTTCGGGCATTAATCCAGACGCCGGTGGACTGCCCTCATCAGTAGATGATCCACCACTAAATCCTACAAATTGTATTTTTTAGAAAAATACAAGCCAAATAATAAGTCCTTGAGCAAAATTGTTGATAAATAATGATACGATGTTCTCTTGTGTTTGAAAGCTTCAAACCACAACCTTTATTCTAGCATTAATCGCAGGATTACTTCTGCTTGATACAATAAAAACTTCTGTATACGATTATAATGACATACAACTTTAAAAACAAATCTTGCCTTTTTTCATTTCGAACCTCTGAAAACGTGAAGACGATTCCAACTTACCTGGCCGCTGTAGATTCTGTACCAAGTTATTATTAAAAGTTTTTTTGCTTCAATTGTTGGAATGATGGGAAGATGCGCTCCATTCACGAATTTACGAGAGAGCCACCCTAAAAAGCATTTAGTGGCGAGCGAGCCAAAAATCTGTGGATCCAGCCGCACTTTTCTGGTTAACTGGGTCACCACTCTCAAATGACAGAGAAAGCGTGGATGGAGCATATTATCACATGGTTTTAGCAGCTGATACTTGGTGATAGTACTTGTTTTCCCAATCAACTAATTTGTCGAATTTAGTTTGTCTGTTCGAAAGGCTTAGGCTTAGGTTAGTCATGGTTCCTAGAGTGGCTCGTTGCACCTTGGGGTACTGGCTCGTTCCACTTCAGGTAACTGGCTCGTTCATGTGTAGAACTATC
This sequence comes from Litoditis marina, assembly GCA_964036275.1. Classification (NCBI taxonomy): domain Eukaryota; kingdom Metazoa; phylum Nematoda; class Chromadorea; order Rhabditida; family Rhabditidae; genus Litoditis; species Litoditis marina. The sequence continues at coordinate 20,506,453 of OZ038437.1, forward strand.
AGTATAGGTTTCTCCTGTTTTCGTTCATAACTCATATTTCTTACTTGTATTACCAAGATCGGAAAGTGAGTCGAAGACAATATCAAACCGTTACAAAGTATTTTCAACTCTCAACTATTATCTCAAAACACACTATCTTTCCAATTTCTTGTCTTCCACACTTTATATAAGAATATACATAAGTTTTAAAGGTAGAGTGCAGCTCCATCCACAATTTTTGAAGACTCTGCCGCGCCATCCACGCAATTAAGAGAGAGCGCCGCGCCATCCACAAAAAAGTCCACTTAGCGATTCGTGGATCGAGCTGTGTATCCGGAATGATGATGTTCGATAAACAAATTATGGAGAAACTCATTTTCCAGTACGTACAGGCCGAATGACGGTAAGGTTAAATTGTCTTTCCCTTGAAATAATTGGATAATTAATGTTGAATTGATAATATTAATAATACCTTGTTACTATTAATAAACAAAATATCAAAAACCACTACTATGAATAATGTCATTTTCCAGTACGATTGGTACAGTCCGAACGACGGTATGGGTGGTCCCACTAGTCGAGTTCTGAAGCATAGATTCGAGACTTTTCACTTCCATCGAAGAGTCCCCAATGACGCACCCGGGGACGACAATCTAGAGGTCTTTCTGGTAGTCACGCACAACTGCGTACGTTGGTTTCGTTGTTTTCTGTTTGTCCATGTTTATATTTGTAATCATATCTTGGAATTTGTAGGTCACAGGGTCGATTCCGAGATGATATGGCAGTTTTCAAAGCCTGTACTTGTGCAGAGCGTAAATACCCGTCGTAAATATGTAAATACGCTGTACCCGTCGTAAATATGTTTTTTTTTCATGTGTTGGTGATCAAGATATAACGAAATCTTCTCCTCGCTCATTTTTCCAGATTCCCATCTGGGTTTTTTCAGTCGCGAGCCGGTCGACTGGACAGTTTCGAGACGAAAATTCGCTATGTTCCGTACAACGACAAAGGCACCGGAAAAGTCACGTTTCAACTGTTTCTTGGAAATACTCACGGATAAAATCAATAATATCAATCGATAGAACATAAAATAAACGTTTTTACTCTCTTATTTGAAATGCCGTACGGAAAACATGGTGTTTCTAATACTGTAATGTCAATTATTGTTTCAAGATCAGAGTCAAAACCTGGAATATTTTTTGTAATGTGATCTACCAAGAACATATAATTCTTTTGTGTAATTATTCCAACGAGCCAATCCCAATTTGTGGTTGTATATTCACTTTCTCAGGGGCTCGAGTGGTGTTTGTAGTCTGTAGTCTGCACCCACATTGGGGAGGTTTGGGTTGCGTTTTCTAGGTCAACATCTGACCTAGTTTAGCAGATTTCGGTGCTCTCTCTTCTCTTATTTCCATTTTCTCGATACTTTACTCATCTAAACATTAAGAAACGTTGTCTGTTTCCATGTGAAATAAGACCAACTACTCAAGAATTCTGTCAACTTATCTGTTTAGCCTTTATTTTGCGATTAAATCTAATTTTTTCCATATTTTCATAATAAAACCAATAACTTTCCTACATTGTCCCAATGCAGCCCCTGCTCGTTGGCTTTTCTTATCTTTCGAGATACCATATCAATTGATTTGCCAGACCACAACTTCTGTCTATTTTCCCCACAAAAAGCTACCTTTTATTGTCCTCCTTACTCCTCGGAACATTTGAAACAAAATAGGTTTTAGGATTTTCAAACTTTGTTTACAGAAATCTGTTTACAGAAGTTGTTAGTGAATCGTGTCGAACACATCAGAATAATTATATAGGAAATGACCGAATGATCTTTCTTGTAGTTTGATCTCGACAACAGGATCGAACTAGAGGAACAGCGCAAAACCCAGTGCGAGACTTGCTTTGGTATAAAGGTGGACAGTTATTTATATATCTTTTGTGACATTTGAGGTTCCATTCTTCAGAATGCGAATGAGCCCGTTAGAATCAGCAACCGAACACTTCTTTTTCATCAAAAACGTATGAATAATCACTACCCATGAGAACTGTGAAATGCGCTACTGGCATGCAGCTTTTCGATCGAACTTTTGATTTTTGTAAAATGTGCGTCTAAAAGAGTCATGGTAATTCGGAAAAATTCGAAGCGTTACAGTGTTTTAATCAATTCGCAAATGTTTACCTAAGCCATTGCACCGAAAGACCTTAGTTCTCTCTTAACTTTATCCAATAAGTGATTGAAAGCAAATTATAACGTATTTCGGAACTGCGATAGAACACCGACTTTGGTATTTTCTCAAGCATTTTCGAAACTTTTCTTGTATGTTTTTGCCACAATTCTCCGGTATTTCCCTCATGCACAGTGGCAAGTGGGGATCAAAACCGTATTCGCACAGAAGTCAGAAATATCGATTGGTTAAACAGTTACAACAAGATTCAGAACGTGTTTCACGTGAACCCCCCCCCCCCCAGAACAGAACACAACTCCCCCTTGGTTCTTATCTCCCTCCCAAGCCCCTTTCTTGCATGGACAGGCAGATTGATTGCTTATTATCAGATTACGACTCTTTTTCAGAGAATATTACGAACTGTAAAGTATCTTTTTGCTCTAGTGCACTTTTTATGGATATTTGTTATTATGAACCAGTGCCGCAGAAATATATCCAAACCACGAGTCTAATACTTATGTCCAATGGTTGTAACAAGACCCTTTTTCTGCGATCAGCGAAGTCTTTCGTAGTTTTCGTACCTGAAAGTGCTTCTTATTCTTTATGCTCTTCAAAAAAAATTCATTTTCTTATTATTTGAGTTGTAACGTCATGAGCCTGCCACTACTCAGACACGTTGTACAACTGTGTTCTACCACTATTTAGTCGAAACCAACACAATGTCAACACAAATTTTTAAAAGTAGTTTCTCTGCAAGATGTACCTTTTGTTTTCTATTTGCAGAAAGTAATTACCCAATCAAAATGGTCACGGAAGCATGTATATTCGAGTCTGCGTCGCCTCATCCTCAGTATCTCTCTCAGAAATTCGAAGAAATGTTGTTTCCCAAAATCGATGTTTTCCAGGAATGGCGTCCTTCTATTCTGGGGGCCAGGCCCTCAAGATAGGGATCCTCTTCTCTTTCTTGGATTTGGCCGTCAATATGTTCGGACTGGCGTGGAACGGAAAGGCGGGTCAAGCACCTGAAATTAAAATAATTATTGATTTGGGTACAAAGAGCATGAAACGGAAAGTGGGAGTTTTGACCTGAAATTAAAATAATTATTGATTTGGGTACATAGAGCATGAAACGGAAAGTGGGAGTTTTGACCTGAAATTAAAATAATTATTGATTTGAGTACATAGAGCATGAACCATGAAACAGAAAGGCGGGTTAAGGACCTGAAATTGAAATTATTCTTTTAAATGTAATTTACGTACATGAGGCCGGTAAGAAATAGATGGAGATGCACCTGAAATTGAATTAAGTGTTCAGAAGTTTTTGTAGGCAGAACAAAAAGAGAGTTTGAACAGTCATATTTACGGCACTACATAAGGTTTTAGAGTGCATAAAAATAAGATTCAAAACAAACAATTGAGGTAATGAGTGTGAAGTTGGCTCATTTTCAAATTGAGAAGAGATTTTCATTTTTAGTTGACTTATTTTCATTTATTTCCAGAAGTGAATTCATAATAAGCCCGTTTCTACAATAATATCGTTCATTTAGGTTCGAACGACTCGGCGATGTTTAGATTCATTCCTTACAAAATATATTTATTTGTTCAGGAGTTCACCATGGACAACATCAGACACTGGTTCAACCTGGCCGACTACAGTTTCCTCGTCAACCCTATCGATTTTCTGGTAGGTCACGGGAACGAAAAGTCTGATTGACAGGATAGAACGCGCAGGAGTACAGCCAGCTGCAGAGCTCTGACTACTATCTCGCCAACGCATTAAACATATAACAAATTTTGAATTAAAAGCTGAATGAATAAAGTTTGTAGTACTAAATTTTCTGTGAAACTGATAAACTTAGTACTGTTTAATGCGAGGCGTCAATAAGGTATCCAAAGATCAATCATAGAAGAGGTTACAATAAAGTTGTTACTGAGTGCAAAAATGACAGCATTTGTTCACGCTGATAATATTAAAAATGATAATGCATATAATAATAATAATAATAATCACAATAATAACCTTAAATTGATTTCCAGGGTGTGGCCATTCTGCGTGACTCCATCCTCCTCGGAGGCGGCATCGCCGCTTGGACTTCGCCCGCCGGATTCGCCCAGGTTGCCAAGAATGCCAGGTATGGTCATAGTCATTCGCACGTGTTCTCACTTGGTCTTTACACGTTACCACACGTGACATCTGGTAGCTCACGGTGACACACCATGTTAGTGGTTGTTTGTGTATAGAAACAGCAAGCCAACAAGGTAGAAATGGTGAGGAGTGTGACGGAATTCTCAATATTATCCGCAGCCTGCGAAAAGGTTAAGCTTCAAAAAGGTTAGGAAAAGGTCGAATGTGAGTAGAACATAAATAGACTAGGTCAAACATTCCCACGTGGAGTCATAGTGGTACAGACCCTTTGGATGATCGCTCCATGTGATATCTACACAACCTTCTAGCTTGTTGAGTTGCTGTTGCGAATTTGATGTGCGAAAGTCATTCGTTATTTCGATCATGAAAATGCCAAAAGTTGCGTTTTAAAGATGCCGTTTAGCGTTTTAGATTTAAAGAACATGAATAACTCGTGTCAGTGAGAAAATGAAAAATATAAGTTGAATGTTCAATGATGAGTTCTTTGATTGAATTTCTGATTCATTTTATTCCAGAAACTGGGTATTCGCAGCAATGTTGATATTCCTGGCCTTTGCTCCCTCCAAACTTCTCGCCTTCTATGAAGACGACAAGTTGAAGTTGGCGGTCGGAGACTGGATCCTCATGATTTGGTGCTGTTTCGCCAGTTTGGCGGTACAGGTATAGTTTTTTCTCTCACATATAACCCTGTACAGTAATATTCTCGAATTTCTCCTACAAACTGTGAGAATTTGAAACCAAAAGAACGACTCATTCATTATAAAAAGTCTTCTAAACATTCAATATTTGACGGATTACTGTAGAAGGACATCGTTCGGTGAAACAGAGTGTATTCTCACACGTGGAAAGGGCTGAAAACATTCAATGTAGTATTAGTATGTATATGTCGACAAGTTTGAAGAAAAGTGTGTTTTATTGGATTTTAAGAGAAAAACATAGAATATTGGACATATACAATAACTGAATGGCTGAATTTTTATGATTTGGTGCTGTTTCGCTTGTCTCAGTATGCTTACAACAGGACGATGACGCTAAATGTGGCCGGTAATAGTTCAAATAAGTAAAACAGTAATTCTTTGGTTGTACATTCGAGTTGAACATGTTAGTTTCATTAAAATTCAAGGAAACTAGGCAATTATAACCTGTTTATGAGTAACTGTGAGCTTGTATAGACAGACTGAAACTAGGCAGTCATTGTAAACTTATCCTGACAGATTCTAGCTTTAGATTCTCAATTTAGATAATAAAGTACAATGATATGAGTTTGTTTTACTCAATATAATGTAGTCTTCTTCAAACTGATTTATGTCCATCTCAGATGATCTGGTCGAGTATGTTCACCCATGTGAAGGACCAGGCAGCTGGGTCCCAGTGACAGCCCCGTGTTCGGAGACGCGGACTTCGAGGAGAGAGTCAGAGAGGTAGAGAGAAGGGGGAGGAAGAGGGAGAGAGAGGAATATAGGGACAGAGAGAGGAAGAGAGATAGAGAGACATGGAGAAAGGGGGGGGGAGAGATAGGGAGCAGAGAGGGGTGCGAGGGGGAGAGAGACATAAATATATACTTCGAAAAAAGAGAGAGGGGAGGGAGAGAGAGAGAGAGAGAGGGAAGAGAGAGGGAGAGAGAGAGAGGAAGATTTCGAAGAGACAGTCAGACATATATGAGTACAAACACAACTCTTCTGTGGAGAGAAACTTAGGTGGTGGTAGTAACTACAAATATCTGTCAACTCTGAGAAACTTAGGCGGTGGTAGTAACTACAAACATATATCAGCACTAAGAAAGGTAGGGGAAGGTAGTGTTATTTTAATCATTCCCAGTGAAAGACATCCCTTTTTTTAATCAACAAATATATGCTGTCTCGAAATACAGCCCAGCGGTTGTGGTACTGATACGGTAGTTTAAGTCAGAGCATTTGTCAGAACAGTCGCTTTAGTATAGAATGTATACAATATTATTACATCTTTTTTCACCTATGTTCTTTTCACCATTCTCTTTTTTGGCAACCTTTCGCGTTTCAAACTTTCGTTCCGTTATTACACACTGTGTAATAAATATTTGATTTGATTTGATTTGAGAGAGAAGAGTAGAGAGGGGGAGTTTAGATAGGGACCGAAAGCTTAAAAAAAGAAAAAGAGAGAAAAGGAGAGAAAGAGAGAGAGAATTGAAAGAAGAGGTAGAGAGAGAAAGAGAGAAGGAGAGAGGAGATACATTCTGATTGCAGGAAGAGGAGTTGAAGATGGCGCAGCAGCGGGAGACGTTCTCCCTGCTGTTTCCGTCTCCTCGGCTACATGGGAGAGAGTGAGATACTATGGAGTCGCATTCTTCTTCCTCTTGGCATACTCACTCAGTTGGTCATTTCGCATTTTGTTGTTTTCGTTAATACTGTTAATACAAGAAGGACGATTGTAAGATCCAATCCGGACGTATCGGTCCTTCAAACTGCAATACATTCTTCAATAGAGGACCGATGCGTCGGGATCGGTCCACGTAACCGTCCTTCTTCAATGACAACTATTTTGAAGACAAAAACAACGAACATGTCCACGGGGACATATGGGAAGTGTTAGGTCTTAGGGTTGTTTGTATTTCAAACATCCAACGTTTCGCGCAAAAGCGAGAAAGCATGGGGGTCAATATTACTAGGATTCACCATACTAGGATTCAATTGAATAGGGTTAGGTCTTAGGGTTGTTTGTATTTCAAACATCCAACGTTTCGCGCAAAAGCGAGAAAGCATGGGGGTCAATATAACCACAACACTGAGACAGTCTGTGTCTCTCTTTTGCTCTCTCTCTCTCTCTTTCTCCTCTCTCTCTCTCTCTCTCTCTCTCTCTCTCTCTCTCTCTCTTTTGCTAGTTGGCAGATAGTTGCTTGAGTACATGAGAGAGAACTCAATACTCGAGAAACAAGCTCTACAGGGTTAGCACACTCCAAAGCAGACCAATATGAAGTACCCTGTTCTGTCTCGTTCTGTTACGTAGTTTGGTCCCGTTCATGACAATATCAAACTAGAACCAAGATTCAAACACTATACTAGGAGTCAATTGAATAGTCACGTTAGCATTCTAATGAGGCATCGTGCATATTGTTATTACACGTTTTCTGAGTTCTGCTGTGTTTCACGTGTTTCACGTGACTATGTAATTGACCAACGGTATAACTGTCTCTCTTCTCAGGTCGTGTCTTCATCCCGTACTACACCGGGGAGGTGGTCGCCGCCGTCCAGGGACCTGACGCTTCCTATGAAAAACTCCACAGAACCGTTGTCATTATGGCTATTCTGTCCTCTATTTGGTAAGTCAAACCGAAAATTACAAACATAAAATTACAAACATCAACTTTTTGTTATTAGTTCAGTGATTTTGTGTTTCATTTGTATTTTTCAACCTCTCTATCCTTCAGTTAGAAGCACCACGAATTTTCAGATCAAACGTCATTCTAGGCTCTATTTATTACGTTTCTACGTCCCCAATTTCGTATTGTTCTACTCTCGTATTTCCTTCTCTCATACTTCCCCACTTTTCACTATCCCACGCTTGTACTTTTTTATACTATTATGTTCTCAAACTTTTACTCTTTCTTACTTCTGTACTTCTCCACTTCCCCACTTTTCAGTGTGGTTGCCGGAGGTTTCCGTGGTGGCTTCTTCACCTACGCCCACGCGACTATCGACCGGGCTATCCGCAATGACCTGTTCCGTTCCGTCGTCAGACAGGACATAGGATTCTTCGATGCAACAAAACTGGTAAGTGTTGATTTATTGATTCGGTCGATTAAGAGGTTACGACACGACGGAGCCAGCCACAAAATACAGTAAAGGCGGTGTGATTGCTGACATCGTTCAAGAAATTCAAACAGAATAGTCTCTTTGTTGGAAGAAGAACGATTTTGTGGTCCAATTCAAACGCTTCAATCCTTGTAATACATTTTCCATTTGCAGTTTAAAGGACCTATGACACGGGTTCAGATTTTTGCGCACAATTGGTGAAAGAGAGAAACTACTGAGAAGAGTGGATCACGCATTGCGAAATATTAATTTGGTTGCGAACAGGAGAAAATGACATTGTTTCCTAATTTTAAATACGAATTGTACCAAACATAACTCGAGCTCTTCTTTTTCAGGAGAAATTTGTTCGCGACTCTCGTCCGATTGTCAGACAATGTCCAACACCCTTTCTCTCTACATGAACGTATTGACCAGGTGGGTTTTTAATAATAGGTTTATTCCACAAGGAGAGTACTCGGAGTTATGCAAAATTGAGCCCGTAGAAAAGTCATGCATTTGGTGTAGGGTTGTTAATCGAGTTGAAACTTTCGAGTTTTTCAAATTTCCAGTTCATTTCGAGTTCTAGTTTTATTTTTAACAACCCTAATGTGGTGGGCTCAACCCTATAAAGATATCTGAATATATCCTGGCCTTTACTTGTCACTTTCCTAATCTTTATGTACTCATGGTGTACTTAAACATAACCCGGATCATATGAAGGATGAGAGTACGTATTCTAGAAGATCCGGGCTCCTCCATCCCATCCTGCGTCTCTCGCTCTGTCTCACTATTTCTCGTCTCTCACATCTCGTGTAAGATCAGAGAAAAAACGTGCATTTGAGGAGACGCAGGATGGGATGAAGGTGCCGGGATCCTTAAGCATACGTACTTGGATAGTTCAACTCAAACGAAGCTCGAATCGAAAGAATATCGAGACACTTGATTTATTCTCTTAGAAAACTACTTTACTCTTCAGAAACCTGACGATGTTGTTCGGTTCGTTGGTGTTCATGTTCACCCTCTCCTGGCGTCTTTCCATGATCACCCTCATCAATATTCCAATCATCTTCCTCCTCAACAAAATATTCGGAGTCTGGTACGATGTGAGTTTATCCCAAAAATAGTACCACCATTCACTTCCATGAATCTTGAATGTACCACTGTTTTAAAGGTGCCTACCACGGCTCCAGCCAGATATACAACATACAATCTTAATTCTTTCTGATTGTGGCAGTTCAATGATAGACATATATACTGAAACGTGGCGGTTTCACCCGATCTGTGAACTTACTGAGAAATATTCCAATGCTGTTTATTTATTAGCCGGATGTTATTGGAATAATTGTCATAGCAATAGAGATCATAAACGGAACTGGAGGTCTGGAATATTTGAGTGATTGCATAAAACTGCACGGATGATTTTTTGTATTCTTTTATTGATTTTACAGAAACTGTGCGAAGAGACCCAAAACACGGTGGCCCACTCTAACGACGTGGCCGAAGAGGTTCTCTCCTCCATCAGGACTGTCAAGAGTTTCGCCTGCGAACGATACGAAGCACACAGGTTAGTCGAATAATACTTTTGAACCAATACTTCGGATAATCAATACTTCTAATGATCAATACTTTTGTTGATCAATACCTAAAAAGATTGGAAAAATCAATGGCAATCGGGCACACACATACGAAATTCGGAAATCAATGACCATGAACAAATTCCAGAAATGTCTGGGTTTAGAAAATAACTCAAAACTTAACACTCATGGAACACAGATTGTTGATTCTCATCAGTATGGGTGCAGCCTGAGTTTTAGCCTTGCCTTTGAACACAGCACAATTTATATCGATTTCGTCCAAACTACACCGGTCTCATACCACAAACACAGCATAAACATATCTCTCTTCCCTCTGACAATTTCTCAATTTTTTTTTCAATTTTCTCCTCTTTCTCTGATGAGCGAGTGCCACATTCTTTGAATGTAATAAATAATAAATAATAAAAATCAGAGTTTGGTTTTGTTTCAGATTCCTTGGCTACCTGAATATAACACTGAAGATCGCCACCAGAAGGGTGGTTGTACTGTTCGGGCTCATTCTCAGTAACGAGGTCAGTTTTTAACCTTAATGATTTTACAAACTAATAACAATAACCGTAATTTATATGGTTTTACGAACTTAAGAAAAAGTAGCTAAAATTAAAAACAACCGCCAGACTAATTTTCAATGAAACAGTGACTATTCAGTAGTTTTAACTCATTCGGACGGTCAGATCATGTTTATCTTTCGCTTGGTTATTTTCGTTTAGGACAAATTCAAATGTTTTTCATCCAATAATGTTTTTTAGTGATTAAATGAGTAGTGTTCAAGCTATTTTATTATAAATGGACTTGTAATACTTATGTTTCTTTCATTGCAGTTGCTCCAAATGGCTATTCTTACTGTAGTTCTGTGGTACGGAGGTCATCTTGTCATCCAGGCCAAGGTAGGTCAAAAGTCATTTTATAACTTTTCAAGACAGTAAAAATCTATGTGCTCTCTGATTCTGACCACATGTTACCTAGAAAATACTATGATTAACCAAACGTGTTCACGTGGAACCACAAAGTTCTACAATACTTTAACATTAGGTTATTTATTTGAACGAAATATATTGTGAACTGAATCTTTTACTGAGCACATTCATATAACTATAACATCCAATACTTTAACAGTTCATATATTAACGTAAATGTGATGGAACTTATCACAATAAACTATCAAAGTCATCAGTTTTCTATTGAAATAGCTGAACTTTTCGATTTCCACACCTCAAGTCATCTTTTATTATTTTCTCAGGTCTCGTCTGCTCTGCTAATCTCCTTCCTCCTGTACCAATTCCAATTGGGAGAGAACCTGAGAGTACGTTCAATTGGTTTTTCCTTTTCATCAAAAAAACTTGATACTCACTCGAGAAAGCGTGGAAAATTCGAATACTCGATTTTTGCCGGCCAACAGTAAAACTCTGAAACATTATAAAATCGTTATAAGTGTTCTTTACAGTTTAAACACGACAATACTTCAAGGTTACTGACAGATTAACATAGTCAAGATTTCTTGGTTTCGAGAACATTATATGCACAATGTGTTAACTACGACTTTTTTTATTATTATTATATTTGTTTATAGGAGCTGGGTGAGGTGTGGAACGGTCTTATGCAGGCAGTCGGAGCCTCCAGGAAAGTATTCGAGTTCATTGATCGAAAACCAAGAGTCAATGTGGGTTGACTTTTTCAAATTGAATAATAAAAAGATTAAGACCTAGAAACAATGTTAGGTTAGTTCCATACAACATTCCAATGTTTTTCTGAGTCTTGAACTTTATCAGAGTGGAAAAGTATGCAAAAATACTGATCGTAAAGAAATCGTGAAATCTTGAATGTTTGGCCAGTAGGATTCAAAGCCAAATTGTATAGTGATATTGTTTGAAAGGCAAAAAACAATTTATGAACCTTTCGATGAATTCGATATTCCAGAATGAAGGAACCTTGAAACCAGAGAAGTTGATCGGCAAAATCGAGTTCAAGAATGTCCAATTCAGTTACCCGATTCGACCGGATCTGCCTATTATGACGGTGAGAATTTCGGGTTGAAGTCGAAAACATTGTTTCTTTATGAATACAAAAAGGATACAAAGTTTTTAAAAGTATCGTCTAGTTAAGTTTTGTTCATCAACAAATGTGCATTACACAATGTTTGTTACGTTAGCGTTTAATTTCGAGTGTTCTATGAAAAACTACGGTGGCTCCGGCGAAAATTCTAGCACGAGTTCAAACAGTGGGTTTGAACTCGTACCAGTGTATATTGTTCTGCACCCCCCCCCCCCCCCCTGTTCTTTGATGATAATATAAAGTTTATTCACATGCGATTGTTGACAAGGACAAAACTTGAGGTACGTAAATATGCATAGGATTCCCACGAAGGATACAAATTTTTGAAGGTTGCGGATTAAAGACGCAATCAACTTTCAAGAAAGTGCTCACGTGACCTAACGTTCACCGTAGAATCGGACCATGTTTTGGTTTGTAATTTGATCCCACTACATAACATGAAACTTGTGATCAAATTACACTACGTAATCGTTTCAAAAACGTTGTATTTTCTTCCCTATGCACCTTTTAATATATTTTAATATACTTTCTCAACATTTCTTCTTCTTTAGGACCTAACCTTCACCGTGGAACCGGGTCAAGTGGTGGCTCTAGTCGGTCCCTCCGGAGGGGGTAAATCGTCTTGCATCGCCATGTTGGAACACTTCTACGAGCCAAACGGTGGAGAAGTTCTCCTAGATGGAGTTCCCATCAGGGAGTACGATCACAAGTATCTTCACACAAAGGTATAGTCCTTTCCATTCCTACTGAGACTCTTACAGTAGGATTTCAAATCTTCCAAGCCGTTTTGCTCACTTACTTTTGATCGGAGAAGTTGAGGATTCTCGTACCTTCTTCTCGTTCTCAGGTAGAGTAATTATACGAGAGCATTTTCCATAAACTTCATTTTCAACTCAACAACAGTCTTCAGAAAGTTTGTAAGGTTACTGTAGGAGTCTCAGTAGGAATGGTGTGAACTATAGGGGGTTTTTAGTTTGTATTTTGTAGTTTGTTAATACTTTATTAAAGTTATGTTATGATATATATTATGTAGTTATGTTTTTTTGTATTCAATAGACACTTACATGACACGTTATTCATTATACAAGAAGCATGTCTAGAGATCTGTGGATACTAGTATTATTGAAATTTCAGTTTTTTTTACTCCTCAATTGCTCTTCATGTGCTGATAACGATAGAAATTTCAAACATACCACTAAAAAGAAAAGGATGAATCAAATGTGGAAAAAGACCTTAGAACATAGAGACGTGACACAACGATCATGTTTATTTTCAATAACCATTTTACCCATTTATCGATTTATCGATTTTCCTAAGGTTGCCTTGGTGGGACAGGAACCAGTGTTGTACGCGAGATCGGTGACGGAGAACATCGGATATGGGTTGGATGAATATGACGTGGACATGGTACAAAAGGTACGGTAGATAGTGGTTGTCCAATGAAATACACAGAATAAAAACAAGGCAACCGTAGTTAGTACCAATTTTCGTGCAAATTCTGCCACATCAATAATGCTGTTCCCTTACTTGTACACAGACCAAATGATCACACCAGTTAGTAACACGTCACAATCCGATTCTGACACAAACAACGTATTGTAGTAGTATAGTGAACTGTCTACTAATTGTCAACTTCAACAAGTGTGTAACACAGGCAATACGGAGCCACTGTACCTTATCACGGCCTCACTGAAGTCTCACACGTTGGCAAACCAAATATACCGTAGTTCATAGTGGTTGCCCACTGAATTAATTTCTGACACAGCAACAGTTCATGTTACCGTAACCCTGTTCAGCACGCGAAACTTGCCAACGCACACGCTTTTATCATGGACACCCACGAGGGATACAACACGAATGTGGGAGAGAAGGGAAGTCAGATGTCAGGTGAGCAGATATGACGTCATCGAGAAGTGACGTCATCGGGTCACGTGATGTTCACGTGGCGGAACCATGAACCTCATGCGTGTACTGTTTTTGAAAAATTGAACACAAAAACTGTTCCGAAAGCTTGAGGAACTTTCAATTTTGTGTTAATCTCGTACTGTGTGCTCGTTCGGGTTTTCTCGCGTATACATCTGAATCAATTATGGTTGTTCAACAGAAATCAATCAATAATGTTCAAAAAAAGTTAATCGATAATCTCTATTGACCTACCAACCCCATCATATTCCCATTCCAGGAGGTCAGAAGCAGCGTATCGCCATCGCGCGGGCCCTTGTTCGCGAGCCAGTTGTTCTTCTTCTGGACGAAGCCACATCGGCCCTCGACTCGGAAAGCGAACATATTGTGAGTCATAGTGGCGACCTCGAAGAAAGATTACTATACGTCTCGATTTCTGCTGTGTGCCAGCCGTTATAGAATACGGTGGATAGGCGCTGTTTTTTTATTCTGTGAAAATTGCTTAGCAATAGTCAGGAAAAAGGGCACGTCAATTGTTTAGAACACAAGTGGTCAAGCAGGTAAAAATGGCCCGTTCTGCTCCGTAGTTAGCTCTGTGTCATTGAAAACGTTCAACTTTCATTCAACTTTTCACGTTTGTGTTACCGTGTTTTTTGTTTATCCTGCCATTAAGATATAAAAGTTTTATTTATTTTATGAACTTGTATCTTCCAGGTGCAAGAGGCCATTTCTAAGAACCTGAAGGGAAAGACAGTTGTCCTAATTGCTCATAGACTGAGTACAGTGGAGAACGCAGACAAAATTGTCGTCATCAACAAGGTACGGTAGATATGAATTATTGATGTGTAAAAAGTTTCATGATATTGACATTGACTGTGTAATATGTATTATACATGAATGAAAAGCGAGTAGTTGAGTGTTTCGTGAACATACTCAACACAAGTTCAACAATTAACACATAAACTTTGAAAGAAAACTGTTGAAAATTCATGCGGAAATTTAGTATAATCTGGTAGTTTTTCGTTCTAGGTGTTACGAAGCTTAAGTGATGTATAGCCAATGTCAAACATATCCCAGTCGTCCAAATAAATTCTAGTTAGAGAAGTACTAGAGATAGTGTTTTACAAGAGACGTAGACATTCCGATTTCAGGGTCAAGTGGAGCAGATGGGAACCCACAAGGAACTGATTGAACAGGAGGGAATGTACAAACTGTTGGTACAACGACAGATGATGGGTAGGTCAAATTACGGTGGTTTTCGATTGGGGTAGATCAAAACTGGACCAAAGTACTTCCAGTTGTTGTAATGATTAAAAAGGAAACAGAGAAACATACTCGTTCAGAGGACTTGCAGGTAGAAATGTGTGAAAAAATGTGACAAGTCACTTTTCTAAAACGACAAAAATTCTCTGACACCCTCTGATTCTCTGTCCTCATGGGTTATTTTTTGCTTCCGGTAAATCAAAACTAAGCCCCGCCCCCTTTCTAGGCAGTGAACTCGACGACGAGGTGCCGGAAGAAGTGGTTCCCCCCGTGCAGAAGTCCCGCCGAATCCGCTCTTCGCCATCTCAGAGTATCAGTACTTCTTTCCTGGGAACTTCACTAGGAAACAGTTATCTATAGACATCGGACAGTTGCCGGCCCACAACCGGGCACTTTTTAGTTTTGTTTATTAGATTTTAATAATGTAATAGCATTGTTTTAGTACAGTCTCTCCATTATTACGTGTTGTTGACCGCTTGTTTTCTCGTCGAAACTGATGCAATAAAAATATCGAATTAAGTTTTTTCTTATCAATATGTTTTTTCCAAACTTCCGCGGGGAAGGCAGCTTCTTTCAAATATTCACTGTGAAATGAAACCACTTTTGTGAAATTCTACAATAAAAAGACAACCAACTCAACAAATAAACCACTTCTAGCAGACTTCTAAAAGCTGCAGCCAATTTAGTAGACTCGGTCACCTTGTTTCGCATTATACGAAAAATTAGTACTTTAACACAGTCATGTTTTTCATATAATCACAGAAAAACACATTAATTAGAAAAGCAGATAGAACAAACAGTATTATTTTACATGTTTATTCGTAATTCAATAAGTCAACAACTAATAGATAAAATCAACAAACTCCTAATTCCAAATAACAAACTAATATCCTCATCTACTCAATTAAATAAAAAAGCCCTCGGTTTCTTATAACAAAACCTCAAATTATTGTGAACTTTCACAGAAAATACAACAAAACTTATGGTGAGGTATAGAAAAACTATCGTTATATTTCCATACAAACAACTTACTTACAAACAACAACCTCTAACTAGAACTATAATAACAAACGTATTTTCAGGCGAAAAAAAAACAAAAACAATTTGAAGAAAAATAAATTGATGTACAATACGTAAACCCACGTGAACCGTGTCACACACGCAAAGTATGATTATCGATTATTTGCCGACGACCACCCGATGTTTGGCCTTTTTCTGTGCTTTTGCAGCCTTCCGTCGGTCCAGTTGGATCTCGTCGAGACAGTTCAGAATCTCCTTCGGGTCAACTTCTGTCGCCAGCGACGCCGTCAAAGTCACGTGGAAACCTAGATGACATCGATTAATTCACGTGAAAAGGGTATCTTTCCGACTATAGTCACGTGTCTAGAAGCCAGAATGATTCAAGAACACGGCTCTCTTTTTCCAAAATATTGGGAAAATTCTTTTCATGCAAAATAATATATTTTCACGTAATTTAAGAAGGACGATTATGTGGTCCAATCCCAACGCTTCAGTCCTTTAAACTGCACAACATTTTTCAATTGCAGTTTAAAGGACTGTTGACACAGGATTGGTCCACATGAACGTCCTTCTTTAAATCAATAAACAGATGCATTCGGAGAAGTTATATGTTGCTCTACACCCGCATGCCCAACACCCTATTCTAGTGCTCAAACCTCTATGCCCCCCCCCCCCCCCGAATCAATAAGCCGATACACATAACACATGCAACATTTTTCATTCTCAGACTCGTTCAGTACGATCGAAAAAAGAGTTATCGGAAAATTTACGACTATCGCATTCGATTCTGATTGCTTTGCATTCGAAAACAGTAATTGAAATGTCGAATGTGTACTGTAGGAGTCGCAGTAAGAATGATATGGACTATATCCTACACATACCACGGGCAGCCACCCTCCCCATTTTCAGTATTATGTAATATTATTATTATTATTATTATTGTTACTATTACTAATAATATTAAATCAATCGATAGCTCAACTAACCATTTCTGGCGGTCATCTCCACCTGACCCAGTTCGAGTCCCTTTTCCCCTAGTTTCCTCAACAATTCGCTATGTTCTTTATCCCGGGCCCTCCATATTACATCTTCTTTCGAAAGTCCCTCGATTTCCCCACGGGGGACCGAAAGTCGACCACAGCTGATACCATTGATCTGAACAAGCAAAAATCATTACATATGAAAGTTTGTAATTGCGTAACTGCAGCTATAACATCAACTTCCTTCTAACAAACTTAGGGTAATTGGGTAAAAACAGCTGGTAAACTGGTACACAAAAATAGTCTAGCGGAAAATTTGTTAACACAAAAGCTCAGTTATTCCGACTAGACACAATTTCTGTTTTTTTTTCTTTTTTGGGTTTTGGGTTTTCGCTTCTCAGGTACTCTTGTTCCAAATAAAAAATGGCGCGACTGTCAGACTTTTGTTGACATTTCTACCTAGAAAAAGGTCAGCCCCTGTCATTCTGTAATCTCAATCTCTAATGATAAACTACGCATGTTTGTGATATAGATTCAGTTAATTTCCCGCGAATAAAAAAAAGTAAAAATAGCTCCGAAAAAACTAACAATGAGAATGAAGTCGATGGAGCAGTCTGCGTCCACCTGGGGCCAGGGCTGGTCACTCAGAACTTCGTCTGAAGAGTATTCCGTACAACTCAGGCAACTCCTCGACAAATAGCAGCCACTTTTGTAGCGGCGTCGACGAGAGAGTGTGCAGGTCAGAGAGACACAGATGTCTGCGGCCTCTTTGACCTCCATGCTCTGTGCTCTCTCGCTGTTGTAGTTTGCTAATCGCAGAAAATTGGCGCCAATCGTTCTAAGGAATATACAGGGGTAGTTTTTGTTAATAATTTGTCGTAATTCTGCTGTGTTTGTAGTGAGATCCGACTTGATTGAATGTAAGATGTGGTTACTGATCAAACTACAAATCAGACGGTCTCCTCTATATAAACAACTTATGAGGAGAAGGCCTAATTCCAAGCAAAAAGACTGCAACAACTATAACGTGATCCAAATGAAACCAAATCAACCCACTTTTGGTGACATTTCCAATGGAGGGGACCTTTTGCAGTGCGGCCCAGAGCTCAGAAGACGCGTGGGGAGCATAGATCTGAAGTGAATGAAACTCATACACCGCCAAGGCCTCTCATGAGATGAGGGATTGCGAACTAACTTTATACAAAAGTAGAGGTCGCCAGTTGAAAACTAGCAAATTTTTTACAAAACTAGGGGAAATTCGACCAAAAGCTGAAAATCGCAGTGTTGAACAATTTTGAAGGGGTCGCGGCTTGAAATTCAAGGGGGCATCGCGAGCTTTCAGGAAAATGAGAAATCTTTGGCGATGTATGATGACACTGATCCAAACACCACACAAAACAACCAAGTATTTCGGTATTTCGGAAAATCAGTCGGTAACATGATTCCACACACAAATACATTCTAAGTCGTATTTTACTCTTAATTGATTCCACTTCACATACTTCTGCAATAACAATGATGACTTTCATCTTATATGCAAAGAAAAGAGCCGTACATTAAATAAAGAGCAGAATAGTAAGAAACATGGAAATAGGAACTTGGTCATTGTAAAGAAGACCCCCTATTAATAACAGCAGGACCTAAGAGTTTTCATCAATAACATCATTATGTGTATACATCACAAACAAAACATTGTCAAGTATCTGCCAGTTCGAGAAGACATGCAATATATGGCGAACACCAACCGACTGTCAAAAATAAAATAAAAGATCATTGATCAATGATCAATCAATACCTGCATCATAGTGACGAGAGCATAGACACATCGTTCCGCCTCCACACTTGTACCGTACACGGCAGGGTTGACTTTCTGCAGAAGAAGCAATACAAATATAGGAGTAGATATCACAGAAGAACTTAACATAGTAACACTCCTCCTAGTACTTTACCACTGATAGAAAAATAACGCTTTCATAATAATAATACCCACACAAGTATAACTTCTTCGTTCTATACGTTCAAATAGGCGTTTCGAAGAAATTAGATAAGACAAAAATTAAAAGAACAGGCGTAAAGACGTATTTGAACTGAAAAGATATTGGCAGACTTCCTTAATTTTCTGCGGCAAACCAAGTTTACGAATTCTCATGCGATATGGCCATCTCGCAGTTTAAAAAACACATGGCTGATATCAGAAACTTGTGAGGAACCGAAAAAGTGGCGTTTATTCTGTATGTAAATACACTTTCTCCATTACACACAAAAAATACATAAATCGTACCCTGAGTGCATTGGTGAGTCCCTGAATACGAGCCAGTGCCGTGTTATGCAAATGAAGCACTTCTAGACACATGGAAATCTGGAACAAAGCTATTATAGATATGTTAATGGTATACAAATGAAGAAGTGGGTATATGTGAAAATGAAAACCCATGATCGGATTTTGCAGCGTGAAAATACGATTGAAGAAAGTATACCAGCTGATTACCGTACTCACTGCACAGCAGCGAGAAAACTGGTACCACAGGACTATTTCCAGAGGAATTGAGTTTTCCTCCAAAAAACATTCATTCCATTAGAAATAGCTTTCGTGCCACAAAATTCCCTAATAACTTTCCACCTATCAGGTAAGCGCGGTCATAGCTTTGCTGACAACTTCCAAGCCTTGTTGCCAGTCTGATTGTTGAACGACTATGGAGCGAAGTTATAAATTCCGAGCATAAAGTCTATCTATCACGACTAAAATCAAACACTTCACACAACCAAAACTTTTGTCTTCAAGCATACATATGACCTTATCAATTACACGTGTAACTTGATTCACTGATACAAAATATAGTTTATAACGTATTTTTAGTTTTATACAGCGTACAGCGGAAAAATCGATAACTCACATTCCTCACGAAATAGTTGTAGTTTTCCCTGAGCAGCGCCTCCAGCTTGGGATCGACCGTCTGCTTCTCTGCGCCCTCCACCACCCGCGTTCTCTCCTCCACGTAATGGGAGACCACCCACGCCACACGATCCAACCATTTACGAAGGCCACGAAGATCTGAAACAGAAATTATAAACTCTATTAATTTATATTATTTTGTATGCTATGTTTTGTATTTTGTAAACTCAAACAGCCGCGTACGCTCTTTAAACAATATTCAAATAGCGTTCTTTCAGTCTTTTGTCTTTCGTTTCGATAACTAGTTTGCTTCTGATTAATAAAAGTTACAGTATGAAATGATACTTGAGAGAAATGAAGATGGAAGTGACACGTTCTCAGCCCTCTCAACTTCTTTTATTCATTTTCGGAAATCGCAGTGAAGTAATACACTCCTGCCACTGTAACAACATCATATACAGTACACATTGATATGGGAGAAACTACAAGAGATTTTAAGGAGAAATTACAAGAGATTTTTTTTAGGAAAAAGGAGATTTTATTACAAGAACGAAACTAATCAATAAGCGTACTTTCTGTGTCTTGCTCTGACAGATACAGCGAGGATGAACTGATGAAAAAGTGCACATAACTCTTTTTTGCCAAGTTTGTAGTTCGATCCGTCTACGTTGAAGTCGTGAACAAAAATTTCTAATGTGCTCGTAGATCAAACTACAACTCAGCTATAACCCACTCTCTATTTGGCCCCACCCACCTTACGTGGTAATACAATATTTTTACTGTGTATAAAGAAAATAATGCAAACTAGAACCCCATGCATAATTTAGCTCCGCCCACCAGATATATTCGGCAATCAAACTAGAGCCCCATCCACAATTAGGCTCCACCCACCCGAGTCTCCCCAGTTGATGGCTTGTCGCGGGGCGGCGGCGTCGAGCAGCTGCAGTCGAGTCAGATCGATACCGTCTCTGTCCAACACCATTAGCGGATCGACACCTGCAATAAGAAAGTAAGAACAAACTACAACTTTTAATCAGTACAAACAAACTAGAATTCTACAGCTAATAGCACTAACAACTGCAAATCCTCCAATAGTTGAACAGTACAAACTACAAATTCTTCAATCATCAAATAGGGAGCCATTCAATTAACCAAACAATAAGTTGTTATCCTGCCTGAAGGGCTATGGCGCACGTTGTAACTCTCAATTGACACCTGACAGTCTGAGAACTATCTTTTGAACTTGACAAGCGGCTGGTTCAATAGATTATCATTATTAGCACAGGCACCTTCGAGCAAACAATTTGCCAATGATGACAAGTTCACAATTTCCAAAACGTAAAACTTTCTCAAACTGAAACCTGTAACAGTCTGTCTTGAAATACAAACGTAACGCCGATAAGTTGGTACACAGCATACATTTGAAGCTACAGTATTCAGGTGCTCTTGCGATGACTACAACATTCCCTTTTTAGCGAATCAAAAACCAACCATTCATCTTCGACTTGCTCATCTTTTCGAAAACTGCATCGAGAGCCACTCCGTCCCTCGAAAAGGCCTTCTTATCTAAAATACAAAAGAATGAGACTCGAAGAAATTCCCGTTTCAGTGACAGTGCCTATTCTCAACAACTCTTTTTTAATTGAAACGGAGCAAACCAGCAAACTAAATAAATTTCATTGATAAAACTTTATTTTCTTTTAAACTAATTATATCATTTACAGCAAACAGTCATATTAGCTCGGAGCGAGCCGCAAACAAAATCACTGTGAATAACCATTAATCAGAATCATAAAGATTATATGATACAATGTTGAAGAATAGCAACAAACACTGTATATAACTACTACATTGGCTGTAAAACACGAATAGACTTTCAAGTTTTGACCTACCTTTAAACTCCACTTCGTCGTTTCGCACATACTTTCCGGTTTCCGGTTCCACGTACGTCTTTCCACGTACAATTCCCTGGGGAATCAGGTGACGGAATGGTTCAGCCGTCTGCAGAAAATCAAAGGATGAATCACACCGATTCGAAACGATATCATCGCAAATGTAAGATAAACTATCAGAATATCGAGAAAAAAAAACAAGAAAATGTCAGATTTGAACCCGTTTTTTAGCCCAATTCATGATAAAATCAGATCAAAACCACCAGCTCCATACGTGTTTTATAACATTCGTTCTGTAAATGGCTATTTGTATGTAGACATTCGCATAAATGTTCACCCTATTCCAGTGATCAAACTATATAAATACGGGTGTTACTGTGATTTTCAAAGTAGATCAAAGTTACTCAAAGAAAAAAACTCACAGAAGTGACGCCAATATCGGTGAGGAAGTGCGAGATGAAGCGAGCGAAGAACATGTGAACGGCGGCTGGAAGAGAAACAGAATTAACTTTACTGTCTTCCTCCTTTCTCCCTCTCTCTTCTCTATCTCTCTTTCTCCCTCTCCCATTTCCTCCATTCCTCTCCCTTTCATGAACCTGTCTTGCTTCTCCCTTCCTCTCTCCCACTCTCATTCACCCCTTTCCTCTTCCTCTCTCACTTCCCCCATATTTCCCTCTCTATCCCCCTGTCTTTCTCGTTCGATGGCCTCTCCCTCCATATCTCTCATCTCCCCTTTCCCCCTCTGTCCTTTTCTATCCTCTCCCCCTCTCATGCCCCTCTCTTTCACCCTTCCTCTTACTTCCCCTATCTCTCTCTCTTCCTCCCTCTGTCTTCCTTCTCCCTTCCTTTCTATCTAACTCTCTCTATATATCCCCCCATCTCTCTCTCTCTATCTTCCTCCCACTGTCTTCCTTCTCCCTTCCTCTCTATCCATCAATCTCTCCCCCCTTTCTCTCTTCCCCCCCCCCCCCCCTATCTCCCTCCCTCCAACCAACCATGTTCCACCCCTCCAACGTATAGATCCACCGGCATATTGCCAGCCGCTTCTTTTGAAATCAATTGCTTCGAGTTGTGGGGATCCAAATATCGTAGATAATACCTGGAACACCGGAGGAAATACGGAAATTCAAAGTCACAGATCAGTTATTGACAGATTCACATATCTTTCTTAATCTGTCTCTTCCATTAGTACTACTCAATATGTTCATTTTAGTGGTACATGAAACATCAAAGTAACCAACCAGGCCGAGTCAAAGAACGTGTCCAACGTATCGGTATCATAGTAGCCATAACCTTCATGCAGCCTGGAAAGTTTGGGATGAAAAATCAAAGGCTGACCAACTAAACACATACACACACTACCCTTACAACTATTACAGCGACACTACAAACTACATCAAATAACATAGATGATTCTACTAAAAATCGATAATGCTATGGTCACCATCATTCCTACTGAGACCTCTGCAACGTGCTAACAAAATTACCAGGCGACTTTTCACAAGGTTACTGTTTTCCGAAACAATAAAAGTTTTACTGAGCGAAAATAAACCTCTCTTACAGTACCCGAGTGACAAATATTTTCAAAAAATTTGTGATTTCTTATTTCTATGAAATAAATTCATTCGAAGTTCCATTGGCACGCTGCCCGAGTCTCAGTTGAAATGCTCAGAACGATTGGCGCCAATTTTCTTCGATTGGCCAGCTACAAAAGCGAGAGAGTGTGCAGGTCAATGAGGCCGCAGACATCTGCGTCTCTCTGACCTGCATGATCTCTCTCTCTCTCTTTTGTAGTTTGCTGAACCCAAAAAAACTGGCGCCAATCGTTCTGAGGTGAGAACTATACTACTGCTCGCCTGAACTCATCGCGATAAAGTCCGAAAGGATCGTATCCAGAGAAAAGCCTGAATCACTCGGCTTAGAACTGGGCGCACAAAAGAAAACACTATATTAGCAAACCATGGAGCTTAAGAAATACGAAGCGTAGCTTTTCTCAAATTCGTTCGTAGAACAACTCTTTGATCTGAGCCAAAAGGCAAATAAACGAGCAACCAGGTGGTTGCAGGTTAGTTTATCCGGTTTATCGTAATTCTGAACAGTTACAAACCCTCAATGATAACATTTTCTAATCTTTTCTAAAAGCACATCAATGTCCCACCTATCGCATTGTATCCTCTCCTTCCTGCCAGCCTGTCCCTGAATTAGTGGCAGCCGACTGTTATCGATTGGAACGGCTGATCTACCATCCTCGCTAAGAATCATCGGAATAGGCGTTCCCCAGGCACGCTGTCTGCAATATTAAAATCTATTCATATGTAACCACTTTTATATTAGTATACATCATAATAATATGAATATAGAGTGGGTTGTACTTCCAAGAAATTCATCGACTTGTCTTGATAGTTCTAATGGTAGCAAAATTTCATGAAAACAAGTTTTCGGTTCGATTTTTCGTGCATAACTACAGAACTATTCTCATTTCGGTTAGAAGTTTAATGGTGAACATTTAACTACAGAATTCTACAAAAAACAACTACAAAACAACTAAACTCAAAATACAACAACTACAAAAAGTGAATTATAAGAACTTAACAGAAATAGAGAACCTACTGACGACCCAATCCTGTAGAGAACGCGACGTCAAATATCCGCCATAGCCACCGAACTGAAACGGAACGAATTTCGAAAAAGAGAGCAAACTGAAACTACACCTTCAAAAAACCTAGCTATGGACAATTGACTACTGATCTTCTTCAATCTTTACCCCCTATTCAAAATCAAGGTCATCGAAAGCAAATATGAAGACATTTCTGTACATCCAATACGAAACATCCAATGATACCGTGCAAAAAGTACAGAGATCAAACTACAGAGATCACACAGGATACACCGCAGAAATTTCTTGCACAACGGTATTAAACTAGAGAGATCAAGAACAAAACTAGAGAGAACATAGACCCTACCGCAAACATTCGAGGCACTTTACCGAAGCGAAATCAAAAACAAGACTACAAAGATCAAACTACAGAGCTCATTGACAACCTACCACGATCATGAACAAGATTAAAACGATCAAACTACAAATATGAGAATAGACGACATACCGAGGCTATTTCTTGTACATCGTCAAAGTTCATTGGCATGACTCTGCGGGAGGGTTTCAATTGGAACTGAGTGATGAGAGACGCATCGACAGTAGTGTCTCCCAGTCTGAACAGAACACAGTAGATTGACCCGACTGGGAGTTGTAGTTTGATCTACATACACAGCGCAAAGTACGAATTACGATCAAAGCGAAAGGACTACAAACTAAAATATTCCGTAAGCTCAAAAGTCTGAAAAAAAACACTATGATATGAGATCCGGTCAATTGGAACTATTCTAGAGCAAACTATAATGTCTGATTTTCTAATACAAAAACATAGCTTTTTTATTCTCGAATTCATCTAGAACAGTAAACGCACGCTCCACGCTTTTTATGACTTATTTTAAATCGTCAGAGCTTATACGGGTATAGGGTAGGAGGGTAACCATATTTGAGTTGTAGTTTGATCTACAAACCCATCACAAAGTACGAATTACGACCAAGAAGAAAATGAATGAAACTACAAACTACAAACACAACAGATCATACCCACATTAGCCATCACTTTCCAACTACCAACACAGACGTTGAGAGTCATCGGAAATTCTCATACTGCAGTCATGAATCAAGGTTAAAGGGGGACAGAAAGGAAAGTTTATATGAAAGAGCTGCTCAAGATAAACTGATACATACCTATTTTTACTCAAACTAACAAACCTAATTTGCATACGGTTCACATGTTTTAGTCTGTTTTGGCGCGCGCAACGTTGTGTTTAGGTACCCCGGGGTACCTAAACTAGCTTTCCATTCTGTCCTCCTTTAACTAATAATTTGTCTTAATTTGTTCAATCCATGTAATTTAGCTCAGTACTGGAATGCCGCCCACCTTGCGTTGAGATGCATGGGTGGTCCTCCCCCTTCCTTTTCGTCGTGGGTGGCCGGCACAACGACAATCGGCATCCATTCGCCCGTCACTCCATTCAGAACAGTAGAAGAAAGGAGATCTGTAAAAGGAGAATAGACAATAACAACAACACTACAAACTACAAAATATGTCCGATAATGCCAAAAAGATAGGCCATTTTCCCAAATTTTGTAACCCTTTTTCAACTAACCGCACGTATTGGATTCCGGAGATCCAGATGTTTTGCCGAAATCCATGTGTTACAGGTAAAACTTTCGGGTTTTGGAGAATTCAGAAGCTGAGCACATTGCACACGCGTGCATAAACTTTCTTCTTAATCAGTTCAATGAAGTATAACAACAAAACTATTCAACTAACAGCTTTCCGTGGTAGATTGTCGTGTGGGGTCGGACAGCGGATGGCCCTGCTTCAGTACGACAAAGTAGGCTCCGCCCACTTGGAGGGGATCATGCACTCGAAGGTCCAACAGTTCTTCCATCGCGTTGCGAGCCGAGTCCTGAAATACGGACATACATTCACAATACTCTGGAGTGAGACTTTTGCGACCCCCCGTTTCGTACCGGACTAAGTACTCACGTATTCCGACTAATTTAAAAATTAATTGGTTATTTTCATATTGACCATTCACCGGGACCCATCTATGCTTCAAATGTTTACCCGCAACCCCTCCGCTAAAACTAGGCTAAGTTAGTGCATGAATACGGAATACATTTCAACAACAAACGTGAAGCATATTGGTGTAAAGTCTGTATAGTTAGGCGAATTGCTTTTCAGAAACTGACAACCATTCTTAAGGAAAGCAACCGAGGTCTAAGAAGTAATAGAGCTTGTTGATTTCATTATCAACCCGGTTGCTCCTGTAAAAAAAGTTGCTTGCTTTTCCAAAGCAATCCGGTTGCTTTCTGAAATCAACCAAACTTTTTGTTAATAAAGTATTTGAAAAGCAACAAGCTTTTTCGATACAAAAAAAAAACGGGGTTCCTTGTGATCAAAAGATAAAAATTCAATTCTCCGTAATGCAACAAGCCTAGCTGGATTCACTCAGAACAAGCACTTCACAGTTTCTCAACTGACCCTCAAATCGACTGAAAAAACCGTGATATCATGTCACAGCAAGAAAGACGTACGCAATTCAAACTTTCATAACGACAACCGGAAAAAAACGTCAGTCACGTGAAAGGAGCGTGAGAACACGTGAAAAGAACGTGAAGAACTAACCCTGAGCGGGAACATGAATCGATACACATCGCAGTGTCCAATCCAATTCGACTGAATATCGGCCACATCGTGCCACTGAGAGACGAGACGCAGACCGTCAGACAGACGCTGAAAGAGAGGGAAAACATCGACTTGATAAAAAAAGGTATCAGAAATCCCTCAAACCACTGCATCAAAACACTTTGAAGGTAAGTTACTTTGGTGAAACAGCCGACCACACTGCGGTGCAATACGATTCACATCTGGTGTCAGCTAAAGAATAGAAATGATGAAGCCAGACGCATTATTCGCGGTATGCTAAATGGCAAATTAGCTGCAGCCGCTCCCGAAAAGCCTCATTTGAGCAGGAAACATGAAAAAGTAAGTTTTAGCTGACGTTTCAGGCTATATTATCACTGTGACCTGTCATACAAGTGCGAGATCAGACTACAAACATATAAGTGCACCCCCCCCCCCCCCCCCCGTACCTTGACGTCTATGAGCGTGTCAACATCAAATTACAAAATAAGTTTATGCACTGCGCCTAATAAGCAATGGCGCACCTTTTTACGACCATGAAAGTGAATGAGACCGCAGACAGGCTGAGACTGTCACTAGGCGGGGCTGGAGGCTGAAGTGGCTGACAGATACGCAGACTGTCTGCCGTCTCATTGCCCTCCGTGCTCTCCCGTTCTGCTATTCGGCGCCGAAAATCAGCGCAATCGTCTCCAATAAGCCGTACCTTTGCGTATCGGGGCGTGTCGACCATCCACTGTCGTAGTTTCCTCTTCTCCGCCTTCGCTCCGCTCCGCCAACTTCTGCCGTCGGCGTCGATTTGTTCCGCCGCCAACACTGTTTCGTCCACCGGGTCCCAGTTCACCTAGAAATGATATATTTTCTTATTTTACAACTTTTTACTGGTAACTGTCCATTGCACTGTAGTTTAACGGCTCCCACCCCAGTTTACCTAGAAACCCAATGTGTTCTTACTTTCACTAATTAGGTTTATTTTGCTAATTAGTTTTGCAGCTTTTTACTAGAAATTGACCACTACTTGGTCACCTGCAAATTACGTGAGTTATAAAAAGAGGGAATTACCAGTGGGGGGTGAATTAATGTACCACCCGGTCCCAGTTTACATGAAAATTACTAGGTTTTATTACTTTAACTAATCCATTTTACCACTTTTGACGAGTAACTGCCCACTACTAGGTTACTTACACTTTGTGTATCAGTTCACCTGCAACTTACTAGATTATTAGGGAATGAACCAATTCTCGTGGTGGTTCGATCTCAGAACATCTTGCATTATCCTAACTTAATACAGTTTCTATGATATTCAAAAGTCAGCGAGAGACATTAGTGTAGATTTTCCTCCCACGGGAATCGAAATTTAGTTCCACTGAATACAAACGATACGCCGTAAAAAGTTCGCTTTTTTCAAAGCAGACCTATACGGAATACGGTATAGTTTGTTCCACCCACTCATATACCTCTATATTAATGTGGTCAAAGTTTGGTATGGTCACGTTTTTAGACATTCTCCAAATTTTGGCAATGTCTTCTGCACCTTTACTACTACAAACTTGAGAAGTTTGAAAGAAAATCAACGAATCATTCTTTAGAAAAAGTCTTTTGAATCTTGGACGGATTACTGTAGAGTGTATAAGTACATAGATTGGTGAAACAGACTATACTATGTTGCCGTAACCCCGCTGTGTTTGTATTTTGATCCCGTCGCCCGTTCGATCTCAACTCGTCGAGTATGGCCGGATCGAGATCAAACTACAACAGATAATTGTTCACTCCCAGCATCCACCGCCAAGGGTCTCTTTTTTTCTGATATCCCTCTTTTTTTGAGTCGCGACCCCTCCAAATTAGTTCAAAATGCGATTTTTATCAATTTTCGGTTATATTTTCACTAGTTTTGAATGAAAAATGAGTTCGCAAGCCCCCCCCCCCCCCCCTTCCAAAAGAGGCCTTGACGGTGCATTCCCATATATAAACTACCCCACCTCGGCCAAATTCCTTCTGAGAAGTCCCTTTTCGTGGAGACGACAGAAAATCCACTGCGTCCAACGATAATATTCCGGCTCACACGTGGATATTTCCTGGAAAAACTCATATTTCTCACGAAAACTTGATAATTTTTCTGAGGAAATCCTGATCTAAATTCGCTTTTGAGGTAAATATTCACTTTCACCCATTTTATGACTAAATACAACATCTAAGGGGTTTGAATTCAGGACGATCATATCTTATTTCGTATATCGATCTTGACTATAACACATAAAGTATAATGTGTCAGTTAAAGTTCGAAACTGCCTCGGAAAACTAGGTTCCCAGAATAAAACTAATGTTTTCGATGAAAACCGTGATGAAAAGATTAGACTGACTACCGCACTCTAGTAAAGTTGTTCAAATATTCATAAAAAGGACTACTATTTGACCAAAATCGTGAAAAGTTGACTTTTTTGATACGAAATCTGCATAGAAAAATGACCTCCATCTTATAGAACAGTCACACCTCACTGGTATGCTGACTACTGTCACTGACAACGTTGGATTGGAATGTAGTATAGAACTGACCCTATCCCAATCGAATTGAACTCCGGTGCGCAACAGCTGATCCTTCATACTCGCAATGTTACTGGAAATAACAAAAAGTTGGTTTTATAAGAAAACACTTTATATTCTTGTCATTGCCACTGGAATTTTGACAGTGTGCCAATGAAAGATATATCTCAGAACAAGTTGTGCCAACTTCCTATGATCAGCAAACTACAGAAGCGAGAGTATTCAGGTCAATGATGTCGCAGAAATCTCCTTTTAAAACATCAAAGATCGATGAACCAATCAATAAATCGATATCCCAGTACCTGCGTGTCCATTCACGTGGATCGACGCCCCTGTCCCTGGCGGCATTTTCCGCGGGAAGACCAAACGAGTCCCAACCAATTGGGTGGATTACCTGAAAAGTAGGGAATTAGAGGGGGTTATTACGTTAGAAACACGCTTAAAAACAGGGGGGGGGAGGTTATAGTATGATCTGATTATGCGTCCACTTCAAACTCACTATCCAGAGTTTGTTTCCAGAGCAAGAACACATTATTTCACAAAACACAACCTCAGAACGGCAAATGTCAATTCTTACCGACTGTCAATTCTTACCGACTACATTTCTTACCGACTTATGGTCGGTATTGGTAAAGCCGGTTTTGCTCCTCCTTTGAGGTTTTTCTTTGTTTATCTTTATTATTATTATGTATAAACTTTATTTATGTGTTTTACCGGTAAATTATTAACATTTCTAACACTCAGAAGAATTCGGAGTGAGATGATTGGAAAACAGTCCATATCATCGGCAAATGGAACTTACCGACTAAGATCAAATTTCTAAATTCGTGATGTTACTCGATCAAACACTTCATTGTTATGTATTTTTTAATAAAAACATGCCAGAAATTGATATCCACTACCCTGGGAAAGTAATCGAGCATGTTTTCCAGCAATATTTCAACTGAAGATGGCTATGTATTGTATTGGAACTTGATCTCGTTTTGAAGTCTAAATGTCAAATTTCAAGATAGGCATTTTACCCCGTTTTCTTGCTCCATATCTCGAATTACCATTCTAATGATGATCTGCTGAACCAGGATAAACTGAATTTCAGTTCGCTAGAAGAAACTTACGAACAGTTCTATAGTAACTTTCCATCTCATAACCCTATGCAGACATTTTTATTGCTGACAGTTCTATATAACTTCTTAATATATTGTTGTGCTGCCGTGCTGTGATAATTTTTTTGGTTCCAGGAGATTCTGCTCCTCCGAGCACCGCGAAGAAAGCTGAGCGGCACGAGAAGGAGTGTGAACTTCCAAATCAGTTTTTAGTGTACGTATAGGAAATGTGTTTGCCTTCCATACAATAGAACGAATCCTACATAGTTCTTCTTGTTTTTTGCTATACTTTCTTTGAACTTGAGCGGTAGCAGCACCTTTACCGAGCACCAACTTTTGTAACTTTTGGAATAAGTTCACATGTTAGTAATCGGAAAACAAACAAAGGATAGCTGCACATAACTCGATATATCGTAGAATGTATCAAATACCAGTATAGAATTGTCTTTCTTATTCGCTAGGCTCTCTTAGAACTTGAGCTGCACCATCTTTACTAGATCCAACTTTTGACACTTTCGGAATAAGTTCACATGTTAGTATTCGGAAAACAAACAAAGGATAGCGGCACATAACTCGATATATCGTAGAATGTATCAAATACCAGTATAGAATTGTCTTTCTTATTCGCTAGGCTCTCTTAGAACTTGAGCTGCACAATCTTTACTAGATCCAACTTTTGACACTTTCGGAATAAGTTCACATGTTAGTATTCGGAAAACAAACAAAGGATAGCGGCACATAACTCGATATATCGTAGAATGTATCAAATACCAGTATAGAATTGTCTTTCTTATTCGCTAGGCTCTCTTAGAACTTGAGCTGCACCATCTTTACTAGATCCAACTTTTGACACTTTCGGAATAAGTTCACATGTTAGTATTCGGAAAACAAACAAAGGATAGCGGCACATAACTCGATATATCGTAGAATGTATCAATACCAGTATGGAATTGTCTTCTTTATTCGCTAGGCTCTCTTAGAACTTGAGCTGCACCATCTTTACTATATCCAACTTTTGACACTTTCGGAATAAGTTCACATGTTAGTATTCGGAAAACAAACAGTGGATAGCTGCACATAACTCGATATGTTGTAGAACGTATCACTACCAGTCTATTAATGTGTTTTCTATTCGCTAGGCTATCTCAGAACTTGAGCTGCAGCACGTTTTGCTGACTCAACTTTTGTTATTTTTGGAGTAAACTCACATGTTATTATTCTGAAAACAACGAAGAATAGCTACATATGATTGAATTTAGTTTTGACTAGAATGCGATCTGCTGCAGCCATAGTTAAACCCTTTTCCTGTCACTCTTGCTGCGAATGTTTCGAAAACTCAGCTGATAAAAATGTAATGTTGGGTTCCACTAGTCTTTCTCAGAACGTGAGCTGTACCAACCCAAGTTCCGCTGTTGGTTTAGCACTACCGGTATCCGTCAGCCATATTACCTAACCATCTCATTCTATAGTCGTCGCCAAAGGAAAGGCGGGAGGGTACTGTATATCTCACTTTTCGCTGTGTACGCACACATGTCTTCGATTCCAAGGCATGCCGTTATGTGCTCTAATAGCGCAGTGTGGTTAGCGCCCCGCTACAAATCTTTTGCTCGCAGGTTCTATTCCGGCTAGAAAATGCTCAACGTACACATAGGAGGTAGGAGGTATCCGTGACCTTCTAACCATGGAATATATGACACTGTCTCACTTAGAGTTAGAGTAGAGAACGCAAGATATGAAAAACTTCGGGCGTTCACTTTTGAAAACTAACTGTTTATTTTTCAGATTGGCAGCGGATTTCCGAAGAAGGAAACAGTTATTTCGTTCACCGAACTTTCGACCGCTATATAGAACCTTGTTTATTAAATGTACAAATATAAATAGTTGAACCAATTTATTGTGTGTTCGGAAAAAGCTATATATTCAAATATAACATTTTCTTAATCATTATCTTCTCCATCTCTTCTGAAACACTCCGAACGGACCATCCACCTGAAAAGAAACACTTTTCTGAATAATATAGTACAAACTAAATGCCAAAATGATAACAATTAAGGTTGCTGCAGCTCACGTTCTAGTCAAAACTATATCCAATCATATGTTGCTATTCTCCGTTGTTTTTCGAATTCTAGCATGAGAACTTACTCTAAAAGTGACAAAATTTGGATCAAATCAAGTAGAGGTGATGCAGCTCAGGTTCTAAGATAGCTTAGCAAATAGAAAGCACAATAATAGACTGGTCTTGATATGTTCTACACTATATCGCATTATGTGCAGCTATCATTCGTTTGTTTTCCGAATAACAACATGTGAAGTTATTCCAAAAATGACAAAAGTTGGGTCAGCAAAACGTGCTGCAGCTCAAGTTCTAAGATAGCCTAGCGAATAGGAAACACATTAATAGACTGGTCTTGATATGTTCTACACTATATTGCATCATAGGCAGCTATCAGTCGTTTGTTTTCCGAATAATGACATGTGAAGTTACTCCAAAAATGACAAAAGTTGGGTCAGCAAAACGTGCTGCAGCTCAAGTTCTGAGATAGCCTAGCGAATAGGGAACACAATAATAGACTGGTCTTGATATGTTCTACACTATATTGCATTATGTGCAGCTATCATTCGTTTGTTTTCCGAATAATAACATGTAAACTCCGAAAATTACAAAAATTGGGTCAACATGGGCTGCTACCGCTCAAGTCCTATGCTCAGAGCATAGAGAATATGAAAACGATGATGTTGTATTTCTTCTATCATACTGAACGCGAACACTTATTTCATTAAGGAACACTAAAAGCTGACCTGAAAGTTAACGCTCCATCATGTATCCGCCGTTAACAGCTTACTTCACAGCCGGGGCTCGGAAGAGCACAATCTGCTCTGGAACCAATAATAATATTCATAGCACAATATAGTGAGAAGTGAAATAGAAACGTCAGCGATAAAGATGTCTGCATAGGGTTATGAGACGTGAACATCAATCATGAAAATTTACTATGAAAATGTTAGTAAGTTTCTCCTAGTGAACGATTCTGCAGATAATGTATATGATAATAAGATATGGGGCAAGAAAACCATGCAAAACGTTTATCTTGGAAATTGAGATTTAGACATTGAAAACGGCAGGAAATTGAGATTTAGACTTTGAAAACGGCATCAAGTTCAAACAATACAAAGCCATCTTCAGTTGAAATGGCAAACATGCTAGATTACTTTCTCACAGTAGTATATCTCCATTTCTGACATGTTTTTAGTATAAATACAAAACATTGAAGTGATATGATCAAGTAACATCACAAATGTAGAAACTTGATCTAAGTCGGTAAGTTCCATTTGCCGATCATATAAACTGTTTCCCAATCATCTAACCCCAAATTCTACTGAGTGTTTGAAATCTGATTAATATATCCGTAAAACACATAAATAAAGTTTATACATAATAATAATAAAGATAAACAAAGAAAACCCTCAAAGGAGGAGCAAAACCGGCTTTACCAATACCGACCATAAGTCGGTAAGAAATGTAGTCGGTAAGAATTGTCAGTCGGTAAGATTTGACATTTGCCCCTCAGAACACAGATGTCAAAGTAGATCAATACATCTGGCAGACACATAGAAACTACTTTGCATACTTCTGGCGTGCAAGTTCTACCTTTTTACGAGCTTTATACAATACGCAGAAGGAAAAGTAGATCGAACAATACCTAAATTGTAGCCATTCAATCGATAATATCTGGCCGAGATATCGGTGAAAAATGCACATCAAAAAGTCACATATACCGTATCCTACTACAGTTTACATAAATGGAAAGTAGATCAAATACCACTCACATTGTAGCCATTTAATCGATAATAACTGGAAGATACATCGACCCCAAACACATCAGAAAGTCGTATGCACCGTAGCCTAACTATACTCAAGGCAGCAGAGAAAGTAGATCAAATACCACTCACATTGTAGCCATTCAATCGATAATATCTGGCGGAGACATCGGAAATGGTGTAGACCCTCATGTGTCCCATGTGTAGAGAACCGGAGGGATAGGGGAACATGGACAGCACGTACTGCTTCGGGAGATCGGACTGGGACTGGAATGGGGAGGGTATAGAGATCTCTCTCTCTCTCTCTCTCTCTCTCTCTCTCTCTCTCTCTCTCTCTCTCTGTCTTTCTCTCTCTCTCTCTCTCTCTCTCTCTCTCTCTCTCTCTCCTCTCTCTCTCTCTCCTCTCTCTCTCTCTCCTCTCTCTCTCTCTCTCCATCTCTTTGTCTTGCTTTACCTCTTTCTCTCTATCTCATCTGTCTGCGAGGGATGTCACCATGTTTCTTCTCCCTAATGCTCTCTATTCCTATTTTTATTTACCTCTTTTCTATCTGTGTAGAAAGCAAAAGAATAGAACCATTTCTGTTTTTCTATTATTCTCTCTCTTTCTCTAGGGCTAGGACAAATAGAACTACGATGGGTGGTGGGGTAGAACCGAGTTTTTCTCTAATGCTCTCCCCACCTCTTTCTCTCTCTCTCTCTCTATTCCTCTCCATCGGTGTGGTTTCTCTCTGTTTCTCCCATCCCTCTGTCGATCCCATTAACTCTCTATCTTCCCCTACCAACCACAGCCTTCATTGCTTCCTCGTATATCCCATTTCTTTCTGTTTTTCAATCACCATCTCCCGTCTCTCACCCCCTCTCTCTCTCTCTATGTCTTTCTGTCTATCCCTCTATCACTACCTCCCCTATATCACCCTCTCTCTCTTTATTTCTCTCTATCCCTCTCACCCCCCCCCCTCTCTCTTTCTCTCTCTCTATCACTCTTCTCTCTCTATTTACCTCTTTGGCTGTTCCATCCCCCTGCAGTGCCTTCTTCCAATGCTCCTCTATCTTGGGTAACTGCTCACTGAATCGATTCGGCTGAAAAAATGAAAATCTCATGTAGAAATGAATCCGAAACTCATGTACGACGTGAAAACCTTTATTTCATCTTCTGAACACACGTAAGGCGACTTTGTTGTGCACAAAAATTGATAGGAAATTAGGTGTTTTTCTGGGCGATCAAACTACAAAACTGGGTGAGCGGTCTGATTTTCACCAGTAAAGAAGACTAGTTTTGAAATTAAGGTAGTTCAAAATCCTGATTCAGATGAAAAACGGGTTATTCTATGGAAAATCCAACAAAGTGGCAATATGTTTGCTTCTGAACTATACTGAACGCAAAAACATTCAGATCAAAACTTTTGTTTATGAAAATTCAGTCTTGAATGAACCAAAACTCAGCTTATGGTTTCGATTGATTACAACTATAATTAGGCAAACTACACATTTTATCGAAAAAATCGATATGCATCTAATTCATGTCCGAAGTAAGTATCAGCTAACTAACACTGTCTCCATGGAAGGCGTCTTCGGGGAGTGGCCATCGGAGCGAGGCAGTGTGCGAACTGCGGAGGGCGCAGAGAAGCAGACGGTTGGGGCTGCTGCCCAACCAACGACCAATCAACATCGAATAGGGGGGATCTGAAATACGAACCACAATGGAAAAGGCGCCAACTCATTTAAGAAATCCGGATTCTGGTAGATTCAAAGGTCAATTTTTTCCCCAACCGACTTTCCAGAACCGAAACCAAACCGCTTGTTGGTTTGGTAACCAACCTATTGCAACCGGAACGAAAGTGAAGCCAATTCCGATAAAAGCATTATAATATACTACATTCTCTTATAATGTTCTACAACTGGCTAGATTCTACATTTGTTGGTTCAATCCTGAAACGTAGCGCCTTAGTTCGGGAAAAGTCGGTTCGAGAGAAATGTATGGAGCAAAAAAGGGTGCAAACGTGTTAACTGATTACAGAATAGTAGTTTCAAGTCTACTAGACACTTATGAAAAGACGGTCGCGGGAAGAATGAGTGGTTGAAATTATATATGTTCCCTCGTTCTGCTGTGTTTGTAGTTTGATGCCGTTTTCATACACCAGCAAGGTTGTCCGAATAGTCAGAAAAATTGGAAAAACGGACTACTTTCCAGCCGAAAACATGAAAATCGGTCTACCTTTTATGAAAGAAATATAAAAATTCACGTGTTCACTTCTGAAAACGGCTTACTTTTTGCCGCTTAGTCAGATCTTACTGGTGTAATGGCCGTTTTCTTTCAGCGTAACTCGAAACTTCTACTGTGACCTCGGATCAAACTACAATTATCTTTGCCCATAAAGGGCTCACATCTGTCACTAACTATCTAACTTTTTTCCCAATCACGACATACCAAATGGTCCAATACACAAAAAAGATAGACAAAGGCCAAACTTGTAGACAATCCACAGCAAAATAATGATCTTCAATATTTATTAAGTAAATTCACATCAAATTTGTGCATGATTCGAATCAATTAGGACAAAGGTACAAAGTAACAAGAAATAAAGCGAAATTATATAACTTAAATAGGATAGAAATCTGTATACATGAATGATCAAAATCTAAAAAAAGACAAAGTTAAAAAAGCCAAATCTAAAAAATCATTCATAAACGGTCTCATGCTAGATAAGATACTAATAGACATATAGTAGTAGCAAGTAGATCGAGTAGGTTTACAGTATACATTATTATTCATAGAAACCGGGCAACGTGAGATGATATTAATATGACGTCACACAACACATTTGATACTAATCGATAAATCGATAACCCGACGAAGACTACGTCTTCATCGACTAAACAGATCATTACGGGAGACAAAGTAGGAACAATCAATCAATATGTAGGGGACGAGTAGAAAAGCTCTAGAAAAGCACAACAACTACAATACAACGCTATATTGATTATTACTAGTAAGATAGAATCGAACACCCATGCTGGTAAGTCACACTAAGGTCCTGTATCTACAGAATACGAATCGACTTGAAGAAATGGCTCTAACAAAAGAAACTATGCCCTAACTAAGGAATAGGAATAGGGAAACATATTCGATGTTATAGACATTAAGGAGAACCAAAATGTACTCATGGAAAAAGGTTCCTTTTTGGTTTTCTCTCAATTCTCCGCAAACTGTCCTGTCACCACAGAAAACACTACCAAGGGAACATTTTCTGCGAGAGAAAAAGTGTTTCAGGACAGTTAGAGTTGAGTGATACCGGTTCGTACTAGTTTCACTATTTATACTTTCAAAACAATTATCTAAAAACGTCAAACCTAGAAACCTACTACTACCAATCAACACATGAGAATGGATAGGAATGTACAGTTTCATATGAGAAAAATGAGTCGACAATGGCTAGACAGAGTATCGATTCACATTGATTATGACGTCATAATAAGACAATCAATCAATCAATCAATCGATCGATCAATCAATCAACCAACCAACCAACCAATCGATAAAGACATCATAAGAAGACCAATCCCCACCAATCAATCGCTAATGACGTGATGTCAGACAGAGAATTGTAGACTATGCAGCCAGCCGGCCACCTTCTCATCTCGCGGTTGACTGTAGATCAAATGAGGGTCCAGGTAGACTTGTTTCTTCGGACATGACTAGAAACACGACATGTTTACGGTTTACTTCAAATTAGTTTTACTTGCTGACATAATTCGAGCTCAAAGAAAATGATCAAAAAGTGAGAAGTTCGTCATTTTCGATACAACCCACACAACATAGAGCACAACCACAAGATTTACTCTCAAAGGAAGAAGAACGATCTTTAGATTCTGCTGTTTGAAGTTTTCTGGCTAGACAATTTTACTAGAAACTAGAGTATGACATAAAAAACTATAGGTCAAATAGACTGTCAACAGAAAATGTCAACAGAAATAAAATGTACGTTCGTAACTCAGAAAATGATGACGAGGCCACCGAAAAAGAAAGTGTTTACTTCACTTAGAATATATTTTCCATTAAACAAAATGAGGCTCCGCCCACCTCTTTGTCTTTCTTTTCTAGATTCTCGCGCGACGAGCAGCCAGAATCGCTGTCCCTCACTATGATCTCCTCATCGGATGACGTCGTATCCCAGAATTCGAACAGCTGATCGGAACCGTGTGAATCGTCACACGGCGACACGTCCAACAGAGGGAGGCGGGGCTTAAATTGGAAGGAGATAGAAACTACAAATATTGAATTGAATGCATATAACAACTTGTCTATTTGCATAACTAAAAATGGCCTTCTTTTTCTGTTTTAGAACAGAGTGTAGAATTGTCAATAATTATTTTTATTTCTCGTATTGGAAAAATACACATCGTTCTAGAACAAAGAGGAAAGGGCAGTTTACAATAATTTCAAGCCCGATCCCATATGTGCAGAGTATCCAACTATCACTGAGCAGTCTGACGAACATGTTCAACTGTGTTAGTACGGCTCCAAGTACCATGAACACATGGAGAAAAGTAGTTTAGAACGATGAGCATGAGATATTGCATAGGAACACTGACAGTCTACGATTTATAAACTATTTAGACTTAAAAGTAGACAAAAACTAGACCTTTTTATGAGTGATAACCACACCGAGAGTTTAGGTAAAGGCACTAGTTCCAGTGTAACATAAACAAATCAGCCACAAACAACAACAACAACAACAACAACAACATACCGTTCCCTGTTCTTCATGTGACCTTGTCCTTCTGAGACGTCGGATCCATTTTCGCGGGTTCTCCTCCGTGACGCCGCCCACCTCCGCTTGACATCTAGCTCCGCCCACTTGACCCGGGACTCCGCCCCCTTCTCGTGGAGGGGTTCCCAGCCAGCATTCGTCTCTTCTCGAGACCTCATCTGCCACTGAATCCCCACTGGGGACCATTCCAGCCCAATCACGCAGGATACGCTCAGCCGTGTGAGATCTGAACAGAATGAATACTGATATCGTACTATAAACTATATTAAGGTTTTCCAATGATAAACCCTCTCTTTTTTTATGAATATCGGGAAAGTCAGCCTACTTGTGATGCAAAATAATCAAGTTTCGTGTTTTTATATCACAAAACTTTTTTTTCTGTTAATCATACTGGCGTATGATTAACAGAAAACATGACACATGGAAAGAAGTAGAAGTAGGTAATTTCGAAAGTCACAACTGCTGATCTGTTGATGTGCACATGCGCTAATAATACGTTGTCACTGTCAGCGATTCCAGTTCTCTGAACAGGAGAGGAGAAATTGAGATCACACTTTTGCAAACACAGGAAACCCACGTTTTTCTACGGAAGAAAGCCACGTTTACTCGTTGAGTTACGTCGGAGAACCGAATCTCATGCATATTTGGTATGAGGTCCCAAATTTGTCAACTCTGGAGACCTGACTTCCAAACTAAAACTCCCCCCCCCCCCCCCCCCCCCCCCCCCAACTTTCAATGTGTAATTTAACGTAATCTAATAAAGGTTGACTATTGAAACACCTTAAATAAA
This sequence comes from Litoditis marina, assembly GCA_964036275.1. NCBI lineage: Eukaryota > Metazoa > Nematoda > Chromadorea > Rhabditida > Rhabditidae > Litoditis > Litoditis marina. Next base: position 20,546,381 of record OZ038437.1, read on the forward strand.
GGCATCGGTGCATGAGTCTTCTTCTCATTCCAAATTTGACTCCTTTTCCACCAAATCCCGTAAATGAATTCCAAATTCAATTTGTATTGAGCCCAACCCAACTTTTGAAACTGTAGGCAACACCCACAGATCTGGGTACCCAAAAAGTTCACGTAAAGTCAAAAGGTCAGAAGTCAACATAATTTTTCGACAGATTCCATCCTTTTTACTCCCATTTTGCTGAATAAACCAATAAACGCACCTGTGCATGATTCTAGCCCGTATTCTCTCCCCCTTGTCGCTGTCCAGTTGGGGCATCTCCAGAATCGGTAGAAGCTGTTGTACCGGCGATATACCGTCAACGGAACCGACTCTGAAAAAGGAGAAATAATCAATACTCACACACACACACCAATTGTAACCTCACATTAACACGACCTAATAAAACACATAGATATCGATCGATTGCTCCCCCCCATCGAAAAACTAGCATTGTTTTCATGTTAAGCACATACCAATCTAGTATTGAAATGTTTACCGCCAATCCCTCAGACAGAATCAAGATTACGCTAGTGTAGAGAAATGAGAGAATACCGATATATACCACACTCATTTGTTACCCCATAGTAACGAGGACCTAATTGAAGTCATTGAAAGTGTACTGTAGTACTCTCACTAAAAATGAAAACGACTATACTGTCTCTTCTGTGTTTTCCCCCGTCTGCAGACCCCGTGTTACCTCTCCTTACCCTATATTGACAAAAACCCCATGAAATACATACATACACCAGCAAGGTCTGACTAAGCGACAAAAATTAGTCCGTTTTCGTATGTAAACAAGTGAAAATTTCTAATTTCTCATCAAAAGTAGACCGATTGTCTTATTTTCGGTGAAAATGTAGTTCGTTTTTCAATTTTTTTTCTGACTATTCGGACAACTTTACTGGGGTATGAATACATAGATATCGATCGATTTATTACTATTATTACTACTATTAATATTTCGGTACCCACCGTCTCTCCTGTGTCTTTCCTCCCCCGTCACCAGACCCCGTGTTCCCTGTGCTTCCACTCGTGCCGGGATGACTCTTCTCCGAAGAATTCTTTCCGGAAACGGTGAAAACTGGGCGAGAACGGCCACAATTGCCCGACGAACAGCCGCCTGGAAAATGGGAAATGAATTTTCAACAAAAAGGTTATTTCTTGAAATCGAGAAAAACAACTAGAAAGCAAGGTGTGGTAAGCTTATCTGAATCGAAAGTAATTTATTGAGCACTATTCAGCACAGACAATGGTCAGTCATGCTCGTTAATAAATAATCAAATTTTCGTACAAATAAACTGTGAAGCCAGATTCTGGTTAACTTATTTGGAAGAAATCTGTTGAGCACTGGAAGATAGAATTCGCTTGTTCAGCGGATGTTCTGCTTACACAGGGTCGGAACACTCACAAAATGAGTTTTTTTTTGTAATTGCATCAAAAATGAGCTGATTTTCGAGACCGTTGCCAAACTATAGCTGCTACGTGAAAAGAGTCGCATTTCATAGACAAAAAAGGTCAAGTCAATATTCCCTCCCCTCTGTTTGGCTCTGCCAAACGTTTGCTAACAACTACTCGCACTTTTGGACATTTGCATACAAGAGTGCGCATGCGTGAAACCACGTTGGAACGTGTTAAGAAGAATGGACGACTGAACAGACTGATTCACTTCTTGTTATGTTATTCGTTCTGTCTACTCGCTCTCTCCCGGTGTTCTTCTACAGACCCGTACTTCTGTCATCACCCTTCATGTGAGATAAACTTACTGTTACAACTTGTTCTGTACAACTACAGTTTACTACTAATGTTATTCATATGTTTCTCCCTAAGAATTAATACATAATACCGCGTGGCAATAGTTTCTTAGAATAATAGGCAGCTCCCACTTGACTGTCGAACATGGTGCATCGGCCGAATTAGCTACTCAGCCGCCAATCCACCTTATTCCATTGAGTTATGGTAATTATACGTTGAACCAGATAGAGCCAGAATAAGTCATTAGTTGAGCTATATAATAGCAGTGGCAGAATATTGATTTCTGTACTGAAATTGGTGAAACCCAGGATTTGACAACCTGGTAGGTTTAATAACCTGGTTAGACGCTAGCTAGCAAATAATACATGTATATATTTCTTCTTGGTTTTGAAAAATTTTGCTCAAAGTGGAAACGAAATTCGATCCCCAACCAAAAATATATCCATGTACCCAGCATACGGGAGTCACGCAGTTGGAAACTGCGGTATGCAGGCGAAATGGGAAGTTAGTTCGCATTGTGGTTTTACCGGAAGACGACCACATTATCAAAAATATTGGTTCTGGTACGGATATGGCAATAGTCGTTTCATCGTGAGCCACCAGCCCATTGGATCCGTAATCTATTTGCTCCTATGACTATTTTAATCTCTATCCACTTCAACCCAAATGAACTGAACATCACACCAGGGAGGCTATGAAGAACATTGCAAGTGAGCTGTGTACTGTGTACAGGAATTCGAGATCATCTCCTTCGATTGCTGTTAATCAACAATATGATACCACTAAGCATGTCTCGTTTTTTCAACCATTTTTTCAAACCAATTTCCATCCATCATATCCAACTTATTTGCCGCAGGTGAGAAATAATATTTAGAACCAATATTTCAGTTTTGAGAAGGAAAATAATATTCACAACATATTGATTGAAGAATCGGAGCAATCATCCTATTTTTCATAACGGAAAGTCAGTGAACCAAAGACCAACCTTCAAAGATTCAAACCTAATTATCCGAAATCGGGAAAGATATCCACGCAAGTTGCCGGAAGATGTTCAAATTTGCGGGAACTGATGAAAAGTACAATGAATGGGAAGGATCGCAAACTGCATACTGTTGGAGCGGAGTGGAGCAATCATTACGAGGTATACTTTTCTGTCTCGAAAACTATCCCATTGCTGCCTAAATCAACCATTTTCGTCCTTCTATCTAATGACTCACATGTTCTTCATTGCTAACAACTTTTATTGATGATTTCTTGTAAGTGAATTGCTCACTGGCATACATATCATAAATACCCTACCACAGATCGTATTTTTCCAGTAAAAGAATAATATAAGGCACCAGAAACGTTACTGGATTGCCACTCAGTTAGCTTTCATGTATCCAAGAGGATTATCAAAACGAACCATCTCATTCTGAAATGAAGGAGCTAGCAACCACTAATCAAGTCATTCATAGTATTCACGAGAACCCATAAAGGACAGCAATTCTTCTTTATGAAAACAAATCCACACAGACACAAATAAGAACTAATTCATAATGCTTCGCAATTCGAACAAACCTACGATCCACATAAGCTTAGCGCGAAGAACTTCAAAGCAACCAATCGGAGAATGATCGTGAGTGGTAGCGGTGCCACTTCGTGGTTGGCTTTGGGATTGTGTGGATCAATGTGGATGAAGCTGGCTCGAGTTTAATATTCTCGGATTGAACTACATTCGAGTGGATCTACTGACAAATCTCGGCGAGGAGTCACCAGATGCATCTAGAGCGAGGACGATAGTGCAACAGAATCCTCGCCATTCAAACCTAACCCTCACCAGTGAGCCTGGACACCCAGTTAATACCCAATATGACCATAATCTACCCAACTTATTTCAGTGCCAGGTGAGTTTTTCTGAGTACAGTCAGATGTGACCGGTTCTTCTCGAAGTCGGGAGTGTTTGGCTCTGCCAAACGTTTGCTAACAACTACTCGCACTTTTGGACATTTGCATACAAGAGTGCGCATGCGTGAAACCACGTTGGAACGTGTTAAGAAGAATGGACGACTGAACAGACTGATTCACTTCTTGTTATGTTATTCGTTCTGTCTACTCGCTCTCTCCCGGTGTTCTTCTACAGACCCGTACTTCTGTCATCACCCTTCATGTGAGATAAACTTACTGTTACAACTTGTTCTGTACAACTACAGTTTACTACTAATGTTATTCATATGTTTCTCCCTAAGAATTAATACATAATACCGCGTGGCAATAGTTTCTTAGAATAATAGGCAGCTCCCACTTGACTGTCGAACACCCTCCAACAATGAAAGCAGAAAAACAGCCCAAAATAAGAAAATCAATCGATACGTACCATTTCCCTTATCATCGTCTTCCTTTTTCTCATCTCCATCTAGGCCACGCCCACATTTGGAACCGATGATGGAGAGACGCTCGTCGTCTGACGCTTCCGAGGAAGAACAACTGGAAAGAGGAGAAGGGTAGAGAGAGAGAGAGAGAGAGAGAGAGAGAGAGAGAGAGAGAGAGAGAGAGAGAGAGAGAGAGAGAGAGACCGACAAACAGATGGTCAAAGACACAGTCATTCTAGAACGGAATACATCTCTATCACACTGACAGCATTTAGACACTGATGTTTCTCTACTACTAGTAATAATTTGGATTGTAATTGTAGGAGGTAGAACGTGAATCTCACATATGGTAGAGGTTCCATACTTATTTGATCTTCACTACTAGAAACAACCGGAAAAGAAAAAAGTGGAACAAAAGTAACGAGAAGAAAATTCTCCACCACCCACCTTGTGCTCCGTCTTGACTTGGTGACAAAACGCTGATGCTGCTCATACCGTCTGAAAAGTACTAAATGAGAGAATATAAATAAACAGTACAAATGTTTCTATTTACATGTTACTGATTTTATGTAATATCTCTATCGAATATCCACGAAAGGCTGCGCTTGTATTCTATAGAAAAACTAAACAAGTTATCTTGTCTTTTACCTATATCAGTCTTTGGTTTAGATGATTGTTTAAAATTCGAAATGACATCGTTGGTACAGTCAAAGTTAGGGAGACAAGTTAGTCGCACTCATGGTTATTAGTTATATTAGATGTTGAAGCATTCGAACACAAATTAAGGAAAGTTGGATTCTTTTTAGATTCTTTTTTCTTTAATCTGTGTGCGCGTACGTGAAGGGAGAGACACACATGAAGGGAAATGCAAGCTGGATAGAGAGCAATAAAAGAGATAGAGAGAGATGTTGACAAGTACCTGCAAACATCTGGTGAAACCACTGCGTGACGGGGACGTATCATTCGAACGGCACTGGAATCGGTCGGTTAGTATGAGGGCAGACAAAGGGGGCGGAGCTTTCCGGGGTAAAAGGGACCGTGGGAACGTGAACAAGGGAACAGATAGGTGCTATCATTTTCAGTTGGCTTTCTATCCGAAGGTTCCAAGTCTTTTGCGGAACCTTAGGCACAAAGATGAGGAACCCAGGAAAAAAACTTATTTCCATAATCAAAAGGCAACTGATTTCAGCAAACAAGTAGATGGGGTTAGCCGTGTTAGTGTGCTGATTAGAGACAAGCTTATATGTACCGTTGTTCATCATGAACTGTAGCCCATTTACTTGGAAGGAAAGGACCATTCTATTGGTAGTGACCAAATCTTTTTGTAGTTTGATCTCGATACACATCAACATTACATTACGGAATCCTATCAAAAAACAACGGGATGAAACTACAACCCCATCGGTTCGCTTTGGAAGAAGTGAACTCTATATATAATGTCAGTCAATTGCATGGTCGCGTGCAACATACCAAACACAGCAGAACTCAGAAACGTGCACTGATGAACTGCGCGATTCCTCATTAGAATGCTAACTTCAGGTGACTCTTCAATTTCGTTCTAGTATATGTATTTCGTAGTCTGTACCCACCTGTAGGTATTGGCCTGTGGCGGGGTGCTCTTCGTGACTTGCACACAACCGTGACGACTCCCGTGCACCAGCCCCGTGGAGGCGGATCTAACAAAAGAACGGAATAAAGCAGCAAAGCAACGAATCACAGAACAGCGCTGGTTTTATGTAGTTTGTAGTGTAGTGTTTTGACCGAGACTTCTTCGAAAAACGATAACTAATAAAAAATTGCGAGGCCCGATCAGAACCTTAGTTAATCCTAAAACCGAAACTGAGCAATCAACGGAAATCAACATTCTTCTGCTCTCCAGCAAGTGTGTCTGTGTTTGTGATAAACAACAAAGGTGAACCAAGTGCAACCGAGAAATATATCACATATCAGCATGGCGTTATTAGAACGAAAACATAAATTCCCTTACATAGATGAACGAAACTAGCGTAATGTACCCCAGCTGAGAAAGCGACTCTCACTTCATGAAGAAGTTGAAAGAAGTGAACGAGTAAAAATCCAATGTTTCTCCACCGCTCCAACCGCAAGTTGAGGGAAATGTACCACTTTCTAACATCATAAGTTTCATAATTGTTTAATTTAAATTAATTTAGAAAAAAATCGTTATGTATCCAACCTGTTGGCCCTGGCTTGCCCTCCCTCGCTGAACGGATCTTCCAAAAGAGCAGCCACGGCGGCTGTTTGATCTCCACCCTCTTCGCCTTCCTCACAAATACCTAGAATCAATCGATAAGTGGACCGAACTGCAATCCATCAATGAGTGGAATATAGATGGTACAAACTTACAACTTAGTCGCAACGGAAGAATTTACCCGTAATTTAGAAAAAACGCATAAAGTTTCATCGATTAAAACTAAAATGAGTACAAAAAAGAAGTTGTGAAAGCCGAGAAAACGAAAAAATGCTAGGGCCTGTAACCTGTAACTAACAAAGCTCGGCGTTGGGACATATTTACCTATTCTATTTCACTCAGATCAAAATTTCGCGCTCTACTCCTCTGAATTTCAAAAAGATACGGGACCAATCTCACATTGGAACTCTTACCAACATTCTCCGAAACAGAAAATAGAAAAAGTAAAGTAAACAAGTAAACAACAAACAAATAGATCAACAAGCATCTCCTTACCTAGCAAATGTGGTGAAGATGACAGCTTTCTCATTCCGCCACCAACAGAAGTCGAGGCAACTTTGAGACGAGAGAAAGAGGAGAGCGTTGACATGGCTGCAATGGAGAACATACGTATCGATCGATGGGAATCGGGTATGGATATGGCAAGAAACGTATGAGATAATGTACCCGATATTCACAATTTCTCATAATTATCATTCGATTACCCATTAGGCCCGGTTCACATGTTTTACCAAAGAATTCGAACGTGGGCGGTGGAAAAGGCCACGCACGAATTTTGCCTTTAATGCTGACAGACAGAAATCGGAAATTATGTTTTGTCCCACATAAACGTGGGCGTGAAAACGTATGAATAGAGCCGTACTATGATCCACCAAAAGAGCGTGGCATACTCAATTTGTACACTTTCAGTAGATGACTAATTGAATGTTTCACTTTTCGTTTTCAAAATTACAATTTGGTATTGGGATTTTAGATGATGAGAAGTCTATCGCGAGTCGGGCTAACGGCGTCAAAAATCATAGTTTAGTAATCATATCAAGTAGATAATATGTTTATAGAAATAAGACGTAAACCAACATGGTGATGCTCGTCCACTGCTGGAAGCGGGAGGGGACGGAGATCGACTGCTCCGCACACTGTCAGGGGACGCGGCACGACGGGTATTGCCTGGAAAAACTCGGTTATTTCCATTTCTGATACAAAATCATGCACTGTTCACGCATTCAAACCACCAACTGCTTCCAACCTGTAGAACAGTCACAGTATCACACCTTCTTCTGATGTGATGTGTGATGAGCCAACTATACTACCCAATCGACTATTGGACGAAGGGTAAAGATCAACTCAATGGAAAAAGTAGGAGTCGCCAGTTGAAAACTGATCAATTTCATACGAAATTAGCAGTGAAAAAGAGAAATATAGGCAAAAATTGCAACTTTGGAGGGGTCGCGATATTTTAAGACAAACATGAGAATGAGATCCTTCGCGCTGTAACTATAACTCACTCTACACATTATGAGTGCAACTTATTAAATATTGTATAGCAGAATGAATGAACGTACCCAGCCGACTGAATTCTAGAAGATCCGTAACCGTCTGCGGACTGACTCTGTCCCTTGCGCTACCCCCGAACATGGAGACAGAGGGAGAGGAATTTCTGTAAAACAACTATTTATAATGAATAATAAACAAAATAACGATTCATTTGGTATAATCAACAGGGTAATCAGGCAATAGGTAATGAGGTAGCAGCGGTTAGGGCAAACAGCAAGTTTCCAAGGATACCCCCTTTTTTAAATGGCTCTTCGGACACAAAATTCCAATGTGACACCCGACTGACTGCAGAATAGCAGTTTCTATAGGCAGCTGAGGTTTGGAAATCAAGAAAAGACAAGATTTTCGATCCAGAACGGGTCAAAATATGCACAGATTACGGTTTAGCAATCAAATCAAAACTGTGTTCGAAGTTTGAAAGAATTGTTGAATCTTGACTTCTATTGACATTTTCTGTCCTCTTTTCATTTTGCACCCAAGTAATGAAGCCAGGGTTAAAAATCAAGCAAAGCATATTTAGTCCATGCAACATAAAACGAAATACGTGTAAACACAACGACAGATACATGCACGAGCAGTTTGGGAATCGGGAAAAGTGTATTGATGGGGGGGGGGGGGGGGGGGGGGGTGAAAGTACTAATCTAAGGGGAAAGAGGAAAGCAGGGAATGAAGCGAATCTTATATGTGACTGGGACGAAGCTATTCAGTAGACCAAAAACCACCCGATCGGAGCAACGAAGGGGAAAATGTAGACGGGACCTCCAAACCGTGAAAAGACCCCGTGTTAGGGTAGGTCAAATGGGTGTACGAAAAATACAGTCAGACTTTGAGTGGACACGTCGAAGGCCATATTTGCCAATGCAAACTGATCAATCAATAATATCATGTTTTGTACGTAGAGTCTCTAGTGTCTAAATTGGCATGATGTCAACTACATTGAGTTTTGGGGAGACTGAGAACATGAGTACCGCATGGCAACTAGCCCAGACCAAGCTTATAGACGAGAGAGCGTTCGGGTCAGAGACTCGCAGACTGTATCTGCGTCTCCTCGACCTACATGCTCTCTCGCCTGAGATAGGCAGCACCTTCGCACGAGTCCTCCTCCCAACAGCTGTTCCCAGCCTCTTCCCGGCTCCGACAGATTCCGCACAAACCGCGCGCGACGTCGCTTCGCGTCGCCACGCGCGACGCCCAACTCGCAGATAGGCGACAGTTCGTCGCAGGGCGCCGAGACGCGGCCGCTCATCAACGCCAGGTGGTGGGGGCGGTCCGACGCGTCGCGACCAAAATCTGCCGCGACGCGACCGAAATCGTCCGAACTCTGCCGCGAACCGCGACTTCTGTGTGAAATACATCGTCAACTATACTAAAAACCTGTTTTAATTGAATTAAACTACCATTATTATATTTAAAATCTTTAGAAGTCTTGTCAATTACAAACAGACAGATACAAGACTCACAAGCAGAATATATTATGTCACACGTAATATGTCCAGTTAAACACGTTTCCAACTTTATGAGCTTGGACTAAGTCCGAAAATTCTAAATATCCGGACTTCGTTCGACCATAAATGACTAAGAAGACGACTCTAAACACTTCCCCCCATCACGGCGTTCTCAACAACAGCTTTATTGAATAAGGAACTCGCGTCCTCAATTTTAGACGCTCCGGAAATCATTCGCGTGAAAATATGCGCGATACGCAGCGAATTAGTGCTGCGACCGTTCCAAATTGCAGTGGGATACAGTGTCCCGCCACGAAAACTTTATGGACGGAGCCACGGAGCTCAATACAATTTTAATCGCAAAAATTACAGTAGGCGAGAACGCCGTGCCATACGTAAAAAAGGTTCACATCAAGTCGGTAAAAGTGAGCATGAGCATTCCCAAAAAGTAAGCATATGTCATTGGAAACCACGATTTTTCCTTTAATTTTACCGAGAATCTGTAACATTACCCCAAAAAGTAAGCATGCCACGGTCAAAATCGGGCGAAAGTGAGCACCAGTCAACATCAAAATAGAGGGGAATTTTACGTATGCTTCCCCCATACAGAATACCCCTAAAAGTATCTATTTGGAGGGGAATTTCAAAGAAAAAAAAACACTCAGAATTAGAATATAGAACAGGACAATAGACCTTAACACATACACAGACAAACTATCATGAACATAGCCATTCAACACAGATAATCGAACACCAACACAGCTACAACACGTTGGGTACGTGAGAACAAACACACAGACAATCAATCGATAAACAACACTGGGCAATCGATAAATCGATAAGTATAACCCACCTGCTACTTTGTCGACTGGCCGATCGAAGATAGGATGACAGCTCCTCCTCACTCTCTTCCTGAAATATCAGATGAGTTTTTAGAGAGTTTAAGCTGACATTATTTCTATAATTTAAAGCTCCTCAATGTACATGTATTGAAATGAAATGCAATTAATATGGTTCATTCAGGGACAAATAGCTCTAAACGGTAATTCTGGGTTATCACGTGATATCTTTCAACTTCACAACAGCTGTTACGGAACTAGTAGTAATTGTGCTATTGCAAACATTTGTAGTTTGTAGTCTTCATCTTTCACAACCAACAGAAAGGAATATTGAGATGCGCACCTTCAGAATCGTACACGGTCTTGCCCTCCAGGAATTCGATCTACTGCGACATCTGGCTCCGCCCACAACAGAAGCTCGCGAAGAGCGGGAATCCGTGCTGAAAAATGAGAATATTGTCTCAAAGAACCGAACAATAAGAGAGCTACCACTCCGTAACTTTGGGCGTCAATGACGGGAACCGACTAAAACGCGAAAACAGTCGAAAACCGCGCCGACTGTCGGAAATCCTGAATCAGGACCGACTTGTCGCGACGGCGACAAAATTTATTCAAATTTTTGCATGTTTTATATGATAAGGCTGAAGAAAGTTTGTGCATTTCGGAAAAAGGAGATAATTTCTACTACTATTTTGAATGTAATCTTCAACTATAACGCGATAAACATGATAATAGGTTATTTTTCTCAGTTTTCGACCTTTTTTATGAAAATTTGCTCTTCACTGGCAAATTTCTCAAAATTGGATAAATTCAATAATACCCACATATTTTCACATTCTACATGATGATATTCAACAATTTCTTCTAATTGTCTATCCTACTTCATTTATTGTCAATTTAAAGTAGTAAATGAGTGATTTTCTATTTCTGTCGCGACAAGTCGGACCACTCCGACTGTCGGTGCACCGTCATTGACCGGTAGGTTTGCTGAGCAAAACTCAGTGAAACTAACAGTTTGCTGTCAGGTTGTGGGATTCGTATACTGATAGGAGTGATAGGAGTTCATTTATGAATCGAGGTCAACGGCAAGCCTTAACTGGTCAGATTTCCAGAACTCTTTCACGACGATGAATACATATAGAATGCACACTAATCATTCAATACGCATGGAATAACCCCAATCAATTGATACGCTTAAAATAAACATTGAACACTAATCAAATAATCAATACGCATCAAACGTACACGTACCCATCTAACGGCTCCTCCTCGGGTACTGCTTCAGCCTCCTTCGCCATGATTTCCTTGGCTTTTTCTTCGCGACAAGAAGAGAGAATGCGTTCGGCCAGCAGATAATATGTGGCGGTCAGGGAACTATATTCATCGTTCTCTAGGGCACTGAAAAAAAAACAAAATCAATAAAAACAATCGATAACTAGATTATTCGAGACTCAAGTTTGAACTTCTCGAGTTCGGTACACGGCACGCCTCCAGGTATAGCAATCTCTCTTATTTCGTTGACGTCAATTAACATGGTTTTTCACACATTCAGATTCTCACTTCCCGGTGAACAACGAATAAAAAATATGTATGTGTTGAAGAGCGAGATTTATAACTTTTCGAACTTTCAAACCCCCCCCCCCCCCTAGGCAAAACATCCGACAGGATAATTCGCTAAAGTTCTCTGAAATTCAAAGCAACTGATTTTCATGAGAGGTCCCATGAACTGTATCTTGTAGTTGATCAAGTTCACCCCGCAGTCAATAGAAGATACCACAAAACTAAAAAAACAAATTCCCAAACAAAACTAAGCCGCCCATCTAATAATGGCGTCCTCCGTTTTACCCAACAAAAGCCAAACTAAAAACTAGGCTCCACCCACATAGATTCAAACCATAAATTCCCCCCCCCCCCCTTGAACTATTACAAAACTAGGCCCCGCCCATCGAAAGCCTACACATAACTAGCAAAAACTAAGCCCCGCCCACCTTATAATGGCGTCCTCCGTTCCAATCTGTCCCGCAACCATCTGTTCGATGATCGTTGTGTGGGCCGAATGGGGTAGGTGGTGTTGAACGATGAGGGGAAGAGCCTGCAATCGATAATGTATTAATTATTATATTAATATTATTATAATAACATTAATAATTTTATGCTCAAGACTTAAGCAAAACTGGCCTGCAGGGAGAGCCTGCAATTGACAGTCATCTTTATAACACTCTTAAAATATATTCATAATCCAGTAAAGTTGTCTGAATAGCCAGAAGAACTCAAGAAAAGTTTCCGTTCCCCTAATATTAATATAAAACAAAAGTTCTCATATTGTGGTTAAATAATACATAATATCAGAACTACTAATGATAGCTAATTGAGAACATTTTAAATATCCCCTAAATAGGTTAAATTGTGATATGCACATGACTAATAGAATACTGGAGCAAAATTCAGATGCGTAACTGACGACCGCAATAAACTTCAGATGAGCTCAACCAGTAGATAAAAAAGTATCTTCACCCGTCCACCAAAACTAAGCCAAGTTCTATTTGTAAACAATAATCAATCATTCAATAAAATAAATATAATTGAAATTAATATAAATACAATTAAAACTAACACTAGCATGTCCTCTGTCTCCGGCCACAACCCAGGGATTGGCGACAATTTCCGGTAGAATTGCTCTCTTCGTAGGATCGCGCACCAACATCCTTTGAATGAGGCTGGAACAGTGTTTTATTAATATTAATAATACATTAATATATGTTTATTATTACTAATATTACATTGATACACCAGTAAGCTACGACTATTCCTTGTTTCCATTCGAAAATTGATGATTTTCAATTGAAAATGGACAATTTTTCTCATTGAACCAAAAATAATATGCTGCTTCAGCTTTAAAAGAACACCTATTATATCATCAATTACCAATATGTATTGTGTAATTGACTTAGAAACCGAGACACAAGAAAATTTGAAATCTACAGCTACAGAAAAACGATTAGCTGTCTCTTTCTGAAGAAATTCGAAATTAGGAGAAAAAACTGTGTAATAGTGTCGTAAAATCAGATTAAATCAGAATCAATCGATACCCACTTTTTGCATGGCGTGGAAAGGGTCTCGGGCAGCGTGTAGCGACAGTCGAGAATTCGCGTCAACGTCTCCGAGTCATTGGTTTCCTGGAAGGGCAATCGGCCACAAACCAACATGTAGAGGATGACACCTAGGGACCAGACGTCTGAAACAAACAACAACAATAATAATAATAGCAACAACAACAATAACAACAGGCATACACCACTGAAGTCCGACTATTCGATAAGTAGTAGTTCGTTTTTGGATTTAAAAACGTGAAAATTATGATTTTGCAACGAAAATAGACAAATTTTCTCGTTTTTGGCACAAGAGGAAACAGATGTATGTATGAGCGAAAGGTGGGCAGTTCTCGATAAATCATGATTGTTCAACTAAACGAAGCGTCTTCCTTACTTTCCGTGAGAAATAGCTTTTATTTTTCGCTGCATTTTTCCGAAAGTTAAGGAAAGTTGTAAAAAAGGTCAAACGTTACGTCAATGTTCAACGTAAGGGTATCTCACTGAAACTTCGAAAAAAAATTTCAATGTAAGTATATCTCACTCAAATTTTCGAAAAAAGTTCAATGTAGGGATATCTCACTAGAATTTAGGAAAAATAAATAATTTGACCTACCGACAGCGGGCGCGTCATAGGCGTCTCCTAGAAGAATTTCCGGTGCAGAATAGGCCAAGGAACCACACGAGGTACTCAGTTGCTGGCCCGGCTCATAGAGGTTGCTGAAGCCAAAGTCCGTCAACTTGACCATACCCAACTTCTCGAAAAAGACGACGTTCTCGGGCTGAAATCAATCAATAAATCAATAAAGATGCAAAATTACAACCTTCCGAATTGATGGGAAAATGGCAATAGGTAAGGGTGTCAAACTATAACAATACTAGTCTCAACTCATACTTTCCTCAAGATACTCAACTGAAGGGCACCTATCACAACAGAATATGATTGTAGCTAGTACCCTATCTTCGTCTGGACTGTGACACCAAAAAAGTATGAGCCCAATTTCCCGAGAAACATCAGGTCAACTAATTTGATCTACCAACCAGTTTCTGGCCTAGCCGAACTCGCTAAGGTGACAAAACACAACGGATTCTATAGTTTTTGAGTGCAAAACAACCACATTATTAGAAGAGTAGGCAGAGAAGATTATTCTCTGTCTAGGTTGTGGAAAATTGCATAAAAATCTATCTCAGTTGTAACCCGATTATTATGAAAACACCGTTTGTAACCCGATTATTATGAAAACACAAGAGGCCTATTTTACCAGTTTCGATCACAATGGCGAGATTATCTGGTCAATATAAAGAATAACAAATAAGTAAACAAGTAAACAATGTGACGTACCTTTAGATCTCTATGTACCACGTGCAACCGGTGACAATAATCGATAGCCGTTATTATTTGGCAAAAATATTGTTGCGCCAAATTCTCCGCAACTCCCTGAAAGTCAGAGAATGAGAAAAGGAGAACTAAACATCAAAATTTTGGGTCATAAAACACTTTTTTGCTCATATTGTGGAAACAAAAACAAGCCTAATCTTAAGAAAAATCTATGAAGTTTTCTTATATCACTGTAGTAGTTTGGAAAAGTTATAATAATGCGCTCCTTTTTCCAAGAAAAAGGAAAAGAAAGAAAAAGGAGCGCGTTTTCATAACTTTTCATGCTATTCCGGTTAAACTACCACACTCTCGAACAAATTAGAATTGTTCATCGAGAAGGATAAAAGATAATTCAAATTCACTACAGCCAAGATGCATCTCAGTACTCAGTAGTCACTGCACATTATTCTCAATTCTCACAGTGTTACAGATTGAAAACTTGACAAATGCCAAATAAAATGATAAAACGACTAACCTTCTCGTGCCTGACGATGAAGTCGTGCATATCAAAGTCGCCCAACTCGAGACACAGGAATAACTTGGTCTGCGTGTCGATGACTTCGTAGAGACGCACAATATTTGGATGCTGGACGAGTTTCATACATCGTACCTGCAAATAGGAATATTACAGCTCTAATTACGTATACAACATTATACAACGTAAACTACGGTCTAACCATGCTCAATCTATTGATCTATTCCCCAATTCTCATCACAAAGATTCAAAATTCGGTTGCTTCTCCCAACTTGAGCCCGAATTTTAGTACAAAACGGATTGTCTTACGCACATTAGGAACCCTGAGCACAGTACTTGTTTCAAGCACTTCAAACCATGCATTACTAACAATAAAACTCACAAATTAATCTCATGTAACATGTAAATGTGATATAATAATAGTAATAATGATAATAATATGGTGACAAAATGAGAAAATGTCAATTGTACCCACCTCCTGCATAATATGAGTAGCCGATTGCGGATCCAGGTTCGCTTTGTCGATTATCTTGCAGGCGACCTTGAAAATATATCGATAATTGAACTATATTCGATAGAAAATGTGTATTACTATTATTATTATTATTATTATTATAACGACCATTCGTTTTACAATAACATGGTTGGTAATCTCTCTACTAAGAAACACCAAGTCAGCCTATTTGAGAGAATTATCACAAAGAACATTATCCTTACGAACCCTAGTTATTTCTGAAGCTAAACGCCCGTAACCAAAATGAATGCATTCGCACGTGAATGACTAATCAATCCAATTCTCACGTGAAAATATGTAAATTACCATAAAAATTATAGTTAAAACATAAGAAAAGAAGCCAAGTTCGCCTCTCGAAACGTAACCAAACAATTGAAACTCATAATTACATATCATGTAACATGTAAATGTGATATAATTTTTTAATGAAGGGGTTTACCAAAATAAACTGAATGTAACCAACCTTCTCGCCTGTGAAGACGTGTCGGGCCAACTTAACCACCGCAAAATGGCCCTGACCAATTGTATGCTCTAGATCATACAACCCGGCTATACGCGCATCCCGAATATTAATGGACCTGAAAATATAGTTAATAATAATTATGATAATACAAAGTTTATTGGTTACAGAACAGCGTGAGGCGACTCTGTTGTCCACTAAACGTTGATTGCAATGAACGTGTTTCATATCGGTAAACGAAGTACCAAACTGCATGGAAAGTAAGGTTTTCACCGTTTAAATGTGACTACTATTGAAATTCGGAAAGTTAAAATGCCTTATTTGAAGAAAGGTGGCTGATTTAATGAACGATCCAACAAAGTCGCCCCACGTTTGTAACCAAAATACACAGGTGACCTTTACACTTTACATACCAGTAAGGTCCTACTACCATACACCAGTAAGGTTCGACTGAGAAACAAAAAGTAAGCGGTTTTCAGATGTGAACACGTGAAAATTTAGAATTTTTCATCAAAGGTAGACCGATTTTCATGTTTTCGGCTGAATGAAAAGTTGAAAAGTAGTCCGTTTTTCGAATTTTTCTGACTATTCGCCATTCGGACAACCTTACTGGTGTATGCCTACTACCTTGGAGAGAGATACCGTGCCAAGACATAACAGAAAATAGCGAATTTCTCCTGTTTTTTTTCGAACTGTGCTGACTAAATAGTCTTGTCAAAACGAATTTGGAATAGAAACATTTTAGCGACTTTCTATCAATGATTTAGAACATGCAATGATATTTTATGTTTTCGAGTTTCCATTTCAACCTACATTAACAATAAAAGTTTAGTTAGAGGCGAAACCACTTTCTCAAGTAATGAAGGAATCCAAGCTTCGAAACAGATAGATATTTAAACAAAAAGTTCCAAAATACAAGAAAACATACCTCTTTCTCTGTGGTTCCGAAGACATATTTTAGATAGAATGAAGTTGAATAAAAGCAGTTGTATGTGGCATCAAATGCTGAAAAATAGAGTTTTTCAAATTACACATCAAAATAACGATTGGAAAAATAAGAGCCCACTTGCAAGCGAAGAATGTACAAATGAAAACACGTAAGTGAGTTTTTACATTAGCATAGAATTTATATGCATACAAGAAAGTGAGAAATAGAAACATGTAATACATATAAAAAATGATCGGTACGATGTATGTAACCAATAGCCACAAATTACTTATTTACAAGTACAGAGAAGTATAATCAGCTGAATTGTACGGTATTATACACCTCATCTCACACAAGTTATTCCTATTCTAAGATTTCGACGTTAATACGAACTTAGGAATGTCTATATTATAACAGTAAAATTTATCTCTTTCTGAGGCGCAAAAATTGTTTGCCTACTTTCGAATAACGAAACGTTTCAACGTTGTGATAACAAAGCGCAGTTGCCAAAAGAGATAAGGAAAAGATCACTTTCTCAACTTGACTTTCTTCTTTTTCACCACGAGAGAATTTACAAAGTTTATTTGATACAAATTAGTGCTTAAATTTTGAATTAAAGAAAATTCGTAGT